>CBVK0102935524.1:0-11257 GCA_900067695.1 Picea abies
TTGAAGAAGGGGTACATATGCCCAAGTGTCTCACCTTGGGGTGCCCCAATACTCTTTGTGAAGAAAAAGGATGGAACTCTGAGGTTGTGTATTGACTTCAAGCCATTGAATAAGGTTACAATAAAGAACAAGTATCCTTTGTTGTAGATCTATGATCTTTTTTATCAAATGAAAGGCGAAATGATATTTTTCAAGATTGACCTAAGGTCTAGTTACCATTGGGCGAGAACCTAAGAAGAAGACACTAGCAAGATAACATTTTGGACAATGTATGGTCATTATGAGTTTATGGTGGTGTCATTTGTCCTGACAAATGCACCAACTACTTTTATGTGTCTAATGAATGGAGTGTTCAGAGATTACCTGGACAAATTTGTCATTGGCTTATTGGATGATATTATTATCTACTCCAAGACAAAGGAGGAGAGTGAGAAACATTTGAGGATGGTGTTATAGGTGTTGAGGGAGCACTCATTGTATGCCAAGTTAAGCGAGTACACTTTCTATTAAAGACAAATCCATTATTTAGGCCACATCATCTAAAGGGAGGGCATAGAGCTAGACCCTGAAAAGATTGAAGCAATCAAAAGTTGAACAACGTCAAAGAATGTTGCAGAAGTGAAATCCTTTATTGGATTAGCTAGATAGTATAAGAGATTAATTGAAGGTTTCTCCAAGTTCACACATATGATCACTTCACTACAGAAGAAGGGAACAAAGTTTGAATGGATTGCCAAGTGTGAAAAGAGTTTCCAACACTCGAAGGAATTATTGACTAGTGCGCCTCTTTTAAAGGTTGCAAATCTAGATAAAGATTTTGTTGTGTAAAAAAATGCATGCAAGGAAGGGCTTGGGGGAGTCTTTACACATAGTGGGCAAGTCATATATTATGAGTTAAGGAAGCTTAAGAAGCATGAAAGAAATTACGCTACCCATGACTTAGATTTGGCATTCATAGTTCATGCCTTAAAAATGTGGAGGCATTATCTAATGGGTAGAAAGTTCAAGATAGAGATAGATCATAGTGGTTTGAAACACGTGTTTGAGAAGTCCACACTAAATGTCAAACAAGCTAGATGGTTGGAATTTCTCAGTGAATATGACTTCGATATCAATCACATCAAGGGAAAAAATAATAGAGTGGTTGATGCACTCAGTATAAGGGTGCATGAAATGCATGCTACGACCATTAGCATGTATTGTTTAGATTTAAAACGAAGAATTTTGGATGTTGTAGCATTGGATCAGCACTATGCACAAGTTATGGAAGGCTTACAATAGAGAAATATATTGTTGAAATATACAGACTACATACTAGAAGATAATGGAATTATCTTGTTCAGGGAAAAAGTTTATGTTCCTAACACTCGGGAATTGAGAAATATAGTATTGAAAGAGATGCACAATGTATTGTATACCAGTCATCTAGGCTCCAGAAGACAATTGCAGTGGTAAGTGGCCAATATTTCTATCCTAGAATGAAGAAATATGTGGTTGATTTCATAGTCAAGTGCATGGAATGTCAAAAAGTGGAGATTGAACACAGGCATCCAACAGGATTATTACAACCATCGCCCATTATTGAATGGAAATGGGAGGTAGTTACAATTGATTTTATCACCAAATTTCCAAGAACAAGAAGAAAACATGATTCTATCATGGTAATGGTGGACAAGCTTATAAAGGATGCACATTTTATTCCAACGAAAATGACTCACAAGGAAACCAATATTGCAGAGATTTACATGAAGGAAATTGCCATGCTACATGATGTGCCTAGGGAAATAGTGTCAGACAGAGATCCCAAGTTCACTTCTAATTTTTGGAAGGGGTTGTTTAAGGGATTTGGGACTAATTTTAATTTTAGTACAACATATCACCAAGAGTAATATGGGAAAATAGAGAGGATCAACCAGATAATTGAAGATACGTTGAGAACATATGTAATGGAAAATCCTTTTAGGTGGGAAGGTTATCTCCATTTGGTCGAATTTCCTTATAATAATGGGTATCAAGAATCGTTGAAGATGAGCCCATTTGAAGCCTTGTATGACAGGAAATGCAACATGCCATTGAGATGGGATAAATGATTAGACAACAGTTATTGGGCCAGAATTGCTAAGAGAAATTGAAGACAAAATGGTAAAGATCAGGAAGAATTTAAAGGTTGCACGGGTGTTACAACAAATTTTTCCTTACCCCTGCAACTTGCTTGGATGGCCTTTCCATTTCCCTATGCAAACTTGAAGACCCCTTTTGTACCTTTGAGAGCCAAAACAAGCACATTTTTCCACATATACATGCCCTATCAGTTAGACAACAAGTGTATAAGCAAGTTGCTCCACTACAACCCATGTACATCGAGTTTGGTGCTCAAAATTAAAAATTATGTCGGGTTTCCATGCCATGTCACGAGATCCATGATCCATGACCTTCCATATACTGGAAATGCTCTGACTCAGCCCTTCAGTTCCTTTTGAAGGCTATAAATTGAGTCATATCCAAACCTTGGAGGAGAGAATTCAACTTTGAGAGCAAAGACACTCTAGAGAAATTTCACAATTTCACTTCATATTGAGTCTGCATCCCTTTATCCTTGAAATTTTGAACCCCTTGTTCAGCCCCCAAGCTCTTCCTTCTTTGTGATGGAGAATCTCATTGTCTCCTTTATCTGAGCTTGCCTTTGGTGGAGGATTGAAGCGGTGGAGGCCTAGCTAGAGGTACTTCGTTTCTCGGTTCCGATATGTGTCGTTATAGAAGTTTGTCCCCTATATACTTCTGTTGATTGTTTTAATAGAATACTATTTTCTCGTCCAATTGATATCTTGCAAATATTTGAATTATTATTCCATGGGCGTATTTGTCATGTATGTTAATGGATTATGATAATATATATGATAACATTATATATTATCACCATATGCTTGTGTATCTTGGTTTATATGATAACATTATATATTATCACCATATGCTTGTGTATCTTGGTTGTTGAGGGAAATTTGAAGGTATAAAGCTTTGAGTTGTGTGCTCAACGGTGGTTTTCATCAAATGTCCGGACGAGGTAGGTTATTGGCCTTGTCTTGTTAGCATTTCATTTATATAGCATATTTGGGATTAGAGTTAATTTTTGTGTGTCATTCTGTTTGTTGTGGTTTACCCCATGCCATAGAGAGATTTTCCTCGTAACAGAATTGGCGACCATACTGGGGATTGATCTTCTTTTTGGGGGTTTAGAGTGTTTTTCTCCTTGATTTTCTCTCTGTTAGATTGAGTTTCATTGTTGCTTGATTGCTTGACAACCTACTTTTACTTTGCATCTGAGTCTCTTAGCTTAACCCTTTCCCTGGCAGTGTTTTACTGGGTATATGCAGTTTTTCCCTTGACAGACGCATACATATGCAAGCTTTCCTCCTGTACGGTGCGTACATACGTGAGTTTTGCTCAAATGGTTGCATACATAATCTCTTTAGTCTTGTTGGATGAGTTTGGTGTTTGCTGGGTGAGTTTGGTTGGTTGTTGAGTCTTCTTGGGTCTTTGTCCTGACTGTTAAGTGCCTACATAGTGATAGGAAGCCTTCTTATTGTTGCATTTTTGGGTGGTATTCTTTCTTATCACTTTTTTTTATTGGTTGTCCTTGCACATTGGTTTGAGAGTTTACGTCTCGATATCCTTCTTGGCTTGTCTCTTTTTGCTTGTAGTAGGGTTTGGATGTGAAGTTGATATTCAGTCCTTTCATTTTCTTTTCTTGATATCGAAAATACAAAAACATTTGCTTATTTTCCATTATGGCATTTTATCTTTTGATTACTTCGCATTGATTTTGACACATGTGGAGAGATTGCATTTCATTGAAATTGTAGAGATTGCATTAGAAAAGTTGAATTTAGAAGCATACCATCTCTTTGAAATGCAAGATTAGTACTTAGCAATGTTTTTATAATCGCTTCTTTTATACACTGAGTTGTAATACCATCAGTTTCATGACCACACCTTTTGAGTAAGCAGAAGCCATTAAAATTAACGTTGATTAATTAAAATTGATTATAAACTATTTTATTCTTCAAGTGTACACAAACAAGTATAGGACATAGAGCCTTGGAATAGGATTGTGTGAGTAAAATTCTCCAAGGCTATTAAACTAAACATATGTCTCTGATGAGGGAGTGGTGAAACCCATTGTGTAATTAGTGACGTCAGGAGGCTTTGCTCACACCGGAGTTAAGCATGAGGTCACGCGAAGTTGGTTGCAAAGATAGCCCTCTAATACCTTCTTAGTGTCAGAGATATTTATGGGGTTCTATTCATATTTGGGGGTCTTACTAATACCTTTACCTCCGTGAGAGGCATTGCTTTCAAGATTTTAGGCTTTGTTACCCTGCCCAAACGATGGACCAGAATTGTGACTCTTCGCTTGCGCATTGATTATATTGTGGTCACTCTAGCTGCTTGACAGAGGTTACTTTCAGGGGTTATTCTATAGGTACCCCAAGTCAGATAAGGGTCGGACAACACACAGCCTTTATGGAGGATTACCTCTCTGGGGGAATTTGACCGACTGTGATGTTAATCCCACGAGGGTCCTTATAACTGATTTTGATACCTCTAATCTTTTGAAGGGAGTCTCAGGCCCCTCTTAGGTGATACATACCTACTCTAGTGAGAGAGGCCCCTTTTCAGCCACTATATCTTGTTACCTACTCTAGTGAGGGAGGTCCATTTTCAACCACTATATCATGTTTGTGTGCATTGGACTTTTTGCTTTACTTTGGTGTGCTCTCTAATTATTAGTTGGACTTAGGATTTTGTATTGCATCGTGAGTTTTTCGTTGCTATGGTTAGTGGAGCCCCCATGACTCCCTTAGTTAATGTTACCCAACCCATGGTCTTTACTCATTCCATCGAGACGAATCCTTTTGTATTTTCGAGTGGTACAGCAAATCGTGATACTCAGCCAATACCTTGGGCCTCTAATCCTTTTTCATTTTGTATTCCAGACATGTCTTTGCACTTTCCATCCTCTGTCTTGTCATCTTATGTGAATCCTAGTTTTGGGTCATTTTTTTTTTTTTTTATCTTCCATTATTGCTCTGGTTTTGAGCATGGGGAATTAATTAATGGAAGATAAGAGTTGTTGTTTATGGGATGTACGTGACTATTGAGTAATGCAACATTGAATTGATTCCTGAGTGTGTGGATGCATTGGAATTCTAATAAACCTTATCACAACTGCGAGTCCTGGAGAGTTTATAGCATTGATATTATCGACCAGATGCACTAGAACCCTATAAGGAGGTGGAAATCCTTAGGGACTATGAGGAGGAGAAGGGGATTCAATATATTGGGTTGTGTAGGTTGGGAGAAGAGAGCTAGTGAACATTGGATTGTTGTGTGTTGAGAAACCTTTGAGATCTTAAGTGTTGATTGGTTTGGGATGCTGAGTGTCACCTTGGAACCCATTCTTGTGGACTCATAGCCCTGTATCGAGGATGACCTATTGTTGAGACTTGGAACAACAACATCTAGGGTTGGGTTGAACATCCTTGGTCTGCATCCAGTTAGTGATTGTTTTTGTTAAAGATAAGTTCTCTCCATCACAGTGATTCTTTGTTTATGAATAATTATTTCTCTTGTGTATTGATTATTATCCTTGAGATATCCATTACTAATGTGCCTACTTTTTGGTTATTTCTATGCATGGCATATTTCTCTTCTTTTATAAGTTTAATATGAATCTTGATAAATGCATGTGTTATTTTGTGCTTCTTTATTCAATTGTTTGACATTAGAAGCTCAATTTGTCTCAAGAAATGAATTCTTTGGTTTGTTGGTGATGAGTACGTCACAGAATGCTACCAAAGCATCTTGAAGGGAATTTTGGCAGGTCATCTTCGTGGCCTATTTCCTATGGTGGTGGCTGGGTTCATAACATATTGGTATCAGAGCTATACGTTATAGTGTCAGGACTTTAAGGGCCTGCTACATGATAAGAACAAATTTATTGGAGTGAAATCAAGTAAGGGTTATCGTTCAGTGTTGCTATTACCCTAGAAATCATTCTCAAGTAAATTTCTCACAGCCCTATCTTTCCATCGATCCCTCACTCACTCAATTTGGACATCAAAATCAACACTGACACCAAGTATGGAAACCAACACTTAACCACCATCGATCTTTCCTTCACATGGGTTATATGTCATTGAACTATGGTTGGTGTAAATTCTTTATCCCACATGCATAAGGGAAATCATGATTGAATGATTTATAGGAAAAGGGGAACCCTTATTTATTTCTGTGTGAGGCACGAAACCTTTTGGATCTTGCATGTGATGTAATATTTTGGTGGTGAGATCAGTGGCACGGTGCACTCGATGGGCGTATTCCCCATTTCCCCTATCAGGCGATACCCCAGATACCAAATATCAAAAAATTATTAAGTGGTTCCAAGTACAGTGAGTCAATAGCCCAGTGGGATGGTGCTCTGGTGGGTCTATGGGCCCATATCAGACCCTTGGACCCTTGAAAGTTCCTGATATCGTTCTCGTTGATGTATATCTTGATATCCCAGTGGGCTAGTGGCCACGTCATCTGCCACATATAACACACGTGGAAGGGTTCACATGGATACCTTGTCAGGAAAGAAAATGCCAATAGGAAGAAAAGTGTGAGAGGTGACTGGTGCCACATCATCTATATCATCATATCAATTCCAGTGCCACATCATTTCCATGTATAGCACTATGATTGGCTCACATGTCACGAGGATAAGGTTCCATGTGTCTAAGCATTAGTTGGACCCCCACCTCAACACCTTAAGTTTCAATCATTGATCTGGAAGCTAAGACATATTGGCTCTTGATAAATCTCAGGAGGAAGTTTTTGCAGTGTGTTCCAGGTGGGGTGGCACCCTGGTGCAATCTATGGGATAGTGGGCCGGTGTGCCCAATGGGCCCATATCAGATCCTCGGATCCCCATAATTTCTCAATCCCATCCTTATTGATGGATAGTCTGATATCTTGGTGGGTCAGTGGCCTGGGACCAGAACCTTGGGGGAAGTATGGTATGGAAAATTGCATGGAGACCCCGGTGGGCCCATACCAGACCCCTGGAAGTTCCAAGTTCAGTGTTGATATCTCGATACCCCGATGACCTAGTGGGCCAATGGCCACATCAATTTCCATGTTGGCGCCATGTCAATAGCCACATCATTACCACATCATTCAACACCCATGGAAGGGGTCCATGTGAAGGCCATGTCATCTTGAAAGACCTTTATAGAAGGGAAATGGCCATAAATTTAAGAAGGGCATAACTTTTTAAGACCTTTATAGAAGGGAAATGGCCATAAATTTAAGAAGGGCATAACTTTTTGCTTCGACCTCATAATTGAGAAAACGAATAGTCATTGGAAATCTATTGGAGAAAGGAATCTAGTTATGTACCCAGGAAATTTTTTCGAGCAATAGAGATTACAATAAAATGGGGAGAATTTTACTGATGACCTTAAGGAAACAAAAATTTGTATAAATTTTTGCAATCCTTTTCCCATAAATGTGTATCCATGTTTATTCATTTATCTGACAAAAATTATGTTGCGTGCACACTTTATTACATAATTAATGGTATAAACATATCAGTTCAAAATAAAAATGCAACTTTTGGAAATGGAGGAAGGAGAGGGAGCTTTCAATCATGAAAGAGAAGCCAAAGGTTAGAATATCAATGTTGGAAATGCAAAGACAAAATGTAATGGTCACGGGAGCTGAGTGGAGCTAGAAACATTAATAAAGACTCTAAGAAGCTTGAAAATAAAAGTGCAGAGTTACAAATAATATAATGAGAAGATGACGAAAGAAAAAAAATCAAATAAATCCCCAAATGATGCAAATCCTAAATCATTTGCAGGGACAAGAAAGGAATGGATCAAGTTCAAGACAGGGGGAAGAAGGTAGGAAATATGAAAGAAGAGATAACTACGGAAGAGTTAGTCATTCAAGAAGGGTTAGTGGAACTAATAGAAATCACTTACCTCCTTAATCAACTAGGAATACTTATGCATATGAAGATTCAAGGAGCAGTCCAAAAGTGTCTCTTGTCAGACATCAAAGAATAATACATGAGTGAGATGGTTTACAAGTAGAACCAAGGAATCTTAAGCCACCATATTTTGATGGTGAAAGAGAAATTGAAGATGATGTTGAAGCTCGGTTTCTTGGAATCAATAAGTATTTTCAGTTACATAACTATTCCTATAATCTAGAAGCCAAAATTTCCACTTACCATTTGCATGGGAAAGCTTCCATGTGGTGGGATCAGTTAAGGAAACTTGAGCATATCAATGAGAACAATATCACTTGGAAGAAATTCAAGAGGTATTTTCAGAAAGGCTATCTTTCATAGAACTTCTGTGAAAAGAAGATGCAAGAGTTCTTTGAACTCAGGTTGGGGAGCATGACCATGGGAGATTATGAAAAAAAATTCTTAGGATTGTTAAAGTATGTGGGATTGATCAAGTATGAGAATGTAAAGATGCAAAGGTTTTTGAGTGGACTACCATCATTTTATAAAGAAAATATTCAGTGTGGTGAGCCTAGAACTTTGATAGAAACAATTAGAAAATATAAGCACCTATATGAGAAAGGAAAGGGAAGAAAATATTTGCAAAAGTCTTGGAAGGATAAGAAGAAGGAGAAGTTTGAACATAGATGAAAGGGATTCAAACCTCCTTTCAACAGAAATAGTCCAAATACAAATCAATAAGATCAATCTTCTAAGTAATAATCCAATAAAGAAGTCTCCTTGGGAAAAAGGGGAATACCACCAATCCAATGTTGGGGATGAAAATAAGACTACATGTACAAGGATTTCCCTTGCAGTACAGATAACATGAGGACTATGCACAAAATCCAAGAATCACCTATAGTAGAAGACATGGGAAGAAGTATTCCAAGAATATATGCAACCTTAGAAGCTCGATGAGAATAATACCAATCCAATATGATCGAAGTGGAAGGTAAGATCATCAATCAACCTGTTGCCATTTTAATTGACTCAAGAGAAAACCATTGTTATATTGATGCTAAATTATTCGACAAACGAGAAAAGTAAGCTCGAGGAATCAAGTTTGGTTAAGCTAGCCACTAGAACTAAAAGAAGGATCAGTTAGATAGTCATAGGTTATCGAATAAATTTGAATGGAGTAAATTCAATTTCTAATATGAATTTGATACCGTTAGGATCTTATGATATCCTAATCAGAATGGATTGGTTGGAAAAGCATCACATTTTCCTATATTGTCACGAAAAGACATTTACATGCCTATATTGTACACATATAAATAACATCCCTTTTTGGAAAATTTGAACAAAAACCAGTTAAAATTGGTTATTTGGAAAACTTTTATAGCTTTTGGGGGTAGTATCTATGTTGGTGGCATAATTTTTAAGGGTAATGTTTGTGCTACCTCTTTTTGGTCAAAATATGTGTTTGACTCAATAGCTTATGTGTGTCAAATGATGGTGTAAAATGGGGTGAAATGGAGGCTAAAAACGTTGGTAGTGGTATATTTTGGTAATACTGATAGAATTGTCATAAGTGATAAATTTTTAGGTGATAGCACTCAATGTGCATATAAGAAGTCCATTTTTTCATATGCCTTACAGATCAACCCAAAAGCATCATTTCTTGGATTTTGAGAACTCAATAGAAACAATCTATAGGGAATTGCGAATGCTTTCCGATAAACCCAACCTCTATTATCCTATACAACCTTACATCTCTCTCTCTCTCTCTCTCTCTCTCTCTCTCTCTCTCTCTCTCGTTCATAGCCACCTCAACTAAAACAAACTCTTATTGAACTAGTGCACTTTCCCTCTCTTCCTTCACTTCTCCTTCACTTATGATTGCATGCATGGACTCCTCACTTTATGACGTCTCAGTTACTCTCCAATTAGACTCAATGCTCTTGGACTTACCTCCACTCTTCTTTGGATCCACATGTGTCACACTCACCTTGACTCATGCACATCACTACTCCTCTCCAGATGACATTAGTGCATCAAGACACCACTCCATCAGTTGAGGCACATGGCTTCTCTCTCTCACTTCACTCACTCATGCACATGACAAGAGGGGGATACCTTCTTGGGATATGTGCCCTCTTGGTCAATATATGCAGGGTCTCTCCATTGTATCAGGGTTGGATCTTCTTCCTTGACGACATACTCCATCAAATTCTCTCTCTTTCTCTCTACTCTAGCTTCTCTTCTGAAGTGCATGGAACATCACGGAACCTGTTTTTGTATTTGTCTCAATGGCGCATTCAGCCTCTTGGTGAACACAAATAAACCCATGCTATGCTCGTATCTAGTTTCCACAGATTGTTGGTATCGCGATTGTTATTTGTGCAAGATTTAGAAGTTATTACCCTGTTATTTGGGTATAATTCAGCCACTTAATAGTGCCTCTTCTCTCTTTTCTTTCATCTCTTTTAAGCTAACGTTGCAAGGATTTCACCACAAAGATTTAAAACCAAACTTTTTAAACCTTTTGGCTGTTTAATCGCAGCCCAATATATCTTTCTTTGCTGTTTTTTTCTTGGTCTTATTGTACAGACTTGCAGGTTGAAAACAGCGGGAGGAAGGCTTCGGGACAACCCACGAGGTTGGCAAGTACCAGCACAAACGGAGAGGAATCTGTCCGTGACACTAAGAGGCAGTATTCCCTACAATTACACACTTTTCCGTGCTGATTTTATTGCTGTTTTAGATCATATTTGAGTGCGGAAAACTGTGCTAACACAGTGCTTTTGTCCCTTTTCTACACCGAAATTTAATATTTCACAACTCATACTAAAATTTGAACATGAACAATGAAAAACATTAAAGATG
Source organism: Picea abies (assembly GCA_900067695.1). Lineage (NCBI taxonomy): Eukaryota > Viridiplantae > Streptophyta > Pinopsida > Pinales > Pinaceae > Picea > Picea abies. Next base: position 10,889 of record CBVK0102935524.1, read on the forward strand.
TTACATATAAAGAAGTTCTGATTAATAGGACAGAATATTGAAATCAGAATGGCATGAAAATAGCAGTAATGCAGCAGCCCAACAAAAATAGTTATCCTATTTCCAAACTAGCAGGTGAGATCTTCTAAAGCCCATACTAAAATCTAGGATAGTATATTTTGCCATCTTACTATCAATAGACTCCAAGAAGGATCATGAGGTTGATTATGATGCTGACCAAAATATTTAATGTCACAGAAGTGACAGAAGTGGAAGAGTTGATGGAAAAGACCACACAGGAAAATCTCCCTTTGTGATGGCAATCTACGACATGGTTCAGCAATGTTAAATTTATATGCAGCAGCGAGAGCCATTCTCCTGGAGGATGGC
>CBVK0102935559.1:0-10163 GCA_900067695.1 Picea abies
TAATCTCCATAATCCGAATAATAAGAGAACCGATGCCTATGCTTGGTGGATGTAGCCCAACGTTTGGGTGAACCACGTGAAATCCCTGTGTCTATATCTTATGTGTGTGATTGTTAATTATCACTGTGAATTGTGTTTTCCGCATAGACAATTCTAACACTAACGGCTTCCTAATTTTGCATGATAATAGTTCGTCGACACATTGATTGGCATTGGGAGATTGTTGAAATCTTTGTCATGTGAGTCGCTTAGTTGCTCACTATTTTGGCTTATGGATTTGAATTATCAATAAAGTCCAACAAATTCCATGCTTATTTTTTTGGCCTCCGCCATTTAATGAAATGTTAATGTGGTTTTGTCATTACATCCAATCTTGCCACCACCTCAACTAACTACCACTTTAATGAAATGTTAATGTGGTTTTGTCACTACATTCAATAGATCAATAAAATGTTAATGTGATTTTGTCACTACATTTAATAGATCAATAAAATGTTAATGTGATTTTGTCATTACTTTACTACCTTTAATAGATCTTTAGATTTTGAAAAATTAAAAAATAACCAAAAAAAAAAAAATCAAAACATTCATTAGATTTTGAAAGATTAAAAAATAACTCAAAAGAAAGCATTTTGAAACATCGCCAAACTAATAATAATTAAGGCCTCCCAATATCATCTCAAAGATTAAAAAATAGCCCAAAAGAAAGCATTTTGAAACATCGCCAAACTAATAACTAAGGCCTCCCAATATCATCTCAAACGAGGATGTTCATCTACCTATAAAAATTAAAACCTTCTATGTTAGACTATGGAAAATTACAAATATTTTGAAGGTAATGGATAAAGGAAAATCTTTAATACTTAGAAAAAAATCGTAAATTCATGAAAATATATATTACTTTAAACTAAAAAAGTTTTAAATTTACAAGGCCAACATGGATTAATAAACTTAAAAAGGTTTAAATCTACCATCAATGCTTTACTTTATTCATGGAAAAAAAATTGTAAATTCATGAAAATATATATTACTTTAAGCTAAAAAAAAATTTTAATTTACAAGGCCAACATGGATTAATAAACTTAAAAAGGTTTAAATCTACCATCAATGCTTTACTTTATTCATAACCATTGAGAAAGAAAGGGAATATAAAGAAGAAAAACAAAACCAAAAAAATGCTATACTTTTATTGTCCTTTTATTATTATTATAAAAATAAATTAGCATATCCTTTAAATAAGAAAATGGAAATGATTAAGTGAATAATGTGGTGTACATAGTTTGTGTTATTTCTATTATAGAATTATGAAAGAAGTAGGAGCTTAGGATCAAGTCAATGGTTAAATGGTTCACTTGTAAGTGAATATTTCCTCCTCGCCCACTTTTAGTGGGAGTAAGTTAATATTTTTATGAGAGGATCTTCTCTCTAGCCATAAATTTGACAAGAATCTAGTAGATATCTTAGGTATGATCAGAGTTCCACCGTGATCAAATTATGTGTATGGTGAATGATACTCCTAAGAGATTTCCTAATTTTGAATTAACAATATCCTTAAAAAATCAACCATTTATAAATATCATTTTGTGTTGCTAGATTCTAGCCATTGGAAGGAAGTTTGTTATATGATTAAACAGAGATGGCCTCAAACTTGAACTTGAACTCTAGTTACTTTGACAAGGTGTAAATGTGAATGCCACTATTGAAAAGGGATGTGGCACTAATAGAACATTGATGTTTGAAAGGTTTTGAAGAATCCAAAATTTAAGAAAATAACAAATTTGGAATGAGAATACTTTGAATTTGGGTTGGTGTTGGTGAGGATTGAAATAGTGATCACCCACATAAACAATAATGACTTAATCACATATTCAAAATCCTAGTTTTGTTATCCTCAAGTCATCTAATGTTTTGTTTTGTACTCCTTGGATGATGAGTGCACCTTGAAACCCATTGAAAAATATAATGAATGCATGCAATTTGATAGATACATTATCATTGTTCCTCACTCCATGCAAAGGAAGGAGGGGGAGAAAGTATTAAAATGAGAGGAACATGCAACGATTCATTATAAAACAAAGTCAATGCAAGCAATTTACACAGTTCATGCTTGAAGTGAATATGTCTCAATTGTGATTTGGCAATCATTGTAAAGCAATAGTGCATGCTTGAAACAAATATATCTTTGTAGTTACTTGACAGAAAGGCATCAAAGTATTGATTGGACAATCACATGCCCTATATCTCTACCTCACCTTCTCCCACTCCCACTCCCTTATTTATGAGAGGATCATGGAGCCTGATTCTATGTAGCCAATAGGAGAATGACATTTAATCATTACACCTTAAGGAAAACACTGGACCATTTTCATAAAATTTATATTCCTTATGGTTTGATTTTATAATGATGTTTACAATGTGTTTATATGTCAAAAATGTCCTCATGATTCTTTTCTTCTATTTAATTAATGTGGAGATCCGTTTTATGACATGTTTAAACATGGATCCTCTTTATTACCCAAAGAAAAATGTTAAAATTTGATACATCATCTTACAAGCATCATGAAACTAGTAACAAGTGGTATAGAGAAACCAATCATCTTGGTGATTCAAGAATGCAATGAGAATCACCAAAAAATGCCACAATGATTGTTCAACCATCTATTATCACAAAAATAATGGTGGTTCTCAATATCTATTCTGGTAAAACCAATGCATCCCCCTAAGCTCTCATATATGAATGGGAATCTCAATTGAGAGGCTCCCTTGATCTCGTTATATACAACACATATGAAACTACCAAAATAGTAGTGACACATCATATATTTGTATACCTTTCACTAAAATGATATCAATTTTAACAAAATAAATATTACCATGGCCATTGGCAAGGTTGATTACTAGTCTTCTCTACTGAAGCTTATCATAGTGTGGAACTCCTTTTATTCCCAAGGAAAAAATTCAAGCAATTTTATTAAAAGTAACAAATTACAAAGTTAGATACTAAGCAGTATTCCAATATGCCTCATAAAGTGTGATGAAAAAGACTTAAAATAGTCTTCTATATATACTTGCTTTGTTTGATTATGTTTCAAAAAGTATAGAGATTGTTAATTTGCATAGAGTTTCAAAAAAATGTTTCTTCTAGAACCAGACTAATTTTCTTTTACAAAAAATTAACAAAAATTTTAGTTCCAAAATTTCTCATATTTAAAATTACAATCTTCCATAAAGTTTCATAAAATTTATAGGTCCATAATTCAATGTTCCATAATCTTTGAATAAGTGATAAAATTAAAACCAAGGTTCATGGATATAATAAGAAGAGTGTTCTAAGTGGATTCAAAGATTTCCCATGTGCCAACTTGTAGCTCTACTCCTTTGGATAGTTTGTTCGTGTCCTTGTTTTTGTACCTATAAACATGAGCAAAAGAAAGATGAGTGAAGGATGATTTCAAGTTTTGGATGTCAAGAAATAATGGTTACAAAGTGAATTTTCTTATAGTGAAATCCTCTTTCATCCATTGAATGAATATTTAGTGAATCTCCATAAATTTGAATTTGAGTAACTTCTCTTTCCCGAGATAGTGCATTAAAACTAGTTTGAAAGCCATAAGTTCACAGAAGTTGTTTATTCCAAGACCAATTCTAACTTTGAAGGAGATGACCTAGCATGGGGAAAGATATACAAGTCCCCCATCCCTACCTTTAGTAGGATTTCCTTGTGAAGTTCCATCAAAGAAATCCCATGGGATTTATTTGTTTATGATTTATTCTACAGATTGTTTGGGAGGATGAGTAGCTAAAATTTGGGGGAAAGCATAAAGTATGTTAAGGATTTGGGTGTATCGTTCAAGAGGAAGGTTGTCCACACTCTCAAAAAGTTAGGCATTCCTGGGCAACCAAATTCCCCAAAAAAAAGTGAGAGGGGGGACTTTGTACCTCTTTGTTCTCTTGTTCTAACACTATCTTCTAAGATATTCTTCAATGGTGTTCCCTCTCCATGCATTATGAAGGATCGTTAATTCCTCTATCTCTCTCTAGACTTTCTTTAGAGTCTTATTGTTTAGAAGGAGCCACATAACATTTTGAATTTATACAGACATTTAAACTTCCACATTGGCTTCCACCACCAAATCGGTGGATTTTCATTACCTTCTTATGCAAGTGATCCATAACCAATCTTTGATTCATAGAACCAAAAAGGGTTCAGAAACCATATAAGTTTATCTCCCTCTTCACTTAGTCTAATAAAGCACTTTCTAAGGTTATTAGTATATTCCTTCCATCTTTCTGCATACTCTTCCTTGAGGCCTAGTTCCCTCCAAGAGAACCATTTCTACTATGATTGTTTTCATTGGGTTCCCTTGCAATTTTCCTTAGGGTTTGGTAACCTCTACTTTTTAGGTGATAAATGAGGGGGGATGGTCCTGAAAGTGGTAATTAAAAAATACATCACAGACTGTAGATGAGAAGGACAAGAACACAAGGGGCTCTAAAAAATACATCACAGACTGTAGATGAGAAGGACAAGAACACAAGGGGCTATGATTCCACAAAATAACGAGGCAAAGGGGCTTAAGGGGACTCAAAGGGGCCAAACACAAAATATATTATTATATTCCTAAGTCAAAGTTCTTTACAATATTTTATTATAATCCTTGATTTATGATATCAACTTTGGTATTAGTTATGAAATTAGTTATGCCAGCTTCCTAGAGAGTCATGTGGTGAGTTGGGAACATGCATGCACTTATACCTTTGCTTCTGAGAGTCTTCCATCATTATACATCATTCTTGGTCATTCTACTGAATAGTGTATAGGAGACAACTTGATATGAGTACTGAGATATTATGTCAAGACTATAACAAGTTATGGGAAGGGAGCCCATGTGGGAATTATGCATGTGTGCCTGAGAAATTAACAACATTGAGAGGAATTAACCACAACTAGGAATCCTTGTAATTTCTAGCAAGAGATTTTGTGTCCAATCTGTGTTGGAGCATAGGAAAGAGGTGAGATAGCCCGAGAGAGTACATTGCAGATCCACTTCTTTGGGTTGTGCAAGTTGGAGAGGAAAAAGAGTTGGTGAGTTGGGATGGTTGCGTGAGTTAATGGATCATAACATCTTAAGAATCGGGCCATGTGTGTGAGTATTAGAGCCAACCATAGGTGTCTGTCCTTGTGGACTCATAGCCCCAACTCTGGGGTGTCTTGTTGGAGAGAGATTTAGTGCAACAGTTCCTATGGTTGGGAGGAATTTTAGAATTTTACAGCCAGTTAGTGTAGTATTTTCCTAAAGATAGGTGATATTGTTTTTGTTGTTTACATTGTGTAAATGATGGATTTAATTGTTGTTATGTTGCATGAGTATTATGCTTATATATTTATGAATGATTTAAATATAATTGCATTAGTTGCTTTTCATGTTAGTATGCATTAAACATTTAATAATGGGATAGAATGGTATTAGAGTTAACATAGCATGTAATATAAGGTATTAGAGCAATATTTAAAGATGGTAAATGAAATTTTGAAGTACCCCACCATCCCATTAGGCACAGGGGTGGTTGTGTATGTTTCAACCTTAAAGGAGCCTCTTTACATTTTTCGTAGCTAGTGCCTTCGAGAACAAGAAGACGTTCTTGAGGCACACCCTCCTTATGATTTTGGAATAACAATTTTTTTCCAAGAGACCAATATCATTCCTCTCTCTCTCTCTTGCAAATAAAACGGTAGCATAACTACCTAATACACTCTAGGATACCTTTCGAAATCTATGTGAGGGACATCTAGTAAACTAGGATGGCCTCAAGAACTATTTTGACTATGACCAGTCTTCCTCCATGGGAGATCCATCTGTAACACTAGGCATTTTTTTTTTCTACCTTCGAAATTAACTACTTCCAGTCACATTTAAGATAACGATTATCCTTTATATGGAAACCGAAGTATTTGAAACCAACATTAAATTCTACCACAAGAAATGGAAAAAGCTGAGAGATGTAGATTTTTTCTTCCTCTAAGAGACCCAAAAATAAATCATCTATTTGGATGGATTGATCTTCGTGACAGTGGCTTCATATAAGAGGTCGACAGTATCTTTAAGCTTTTCAACCATTCTTATGGTTCCATCACAAAAAATAAAGATGTCATCTACAAACAGTAAATGAGAGATGTTACAAGAGTTGCCTACAAGAATACCTTGGAAGTTGCCACTTCTTGAGGCTACCTTGAGGGATTTTTTGAGCCCTTCTGATGCCACAAGAAAGAGAAGTGGGGATAGTGGAAATCCCTTCATAATTCCTCCTTCTAGTTTGAAGAAAGGGGAATCTTCTTTGTTTATAATAATTTGAAAAGAGATCGAGCTAATACAACTCATGACCCACGTGACAAATTGATGACTGGAACCCAAATGGATAAGGATTAGCCTTAAGAAAAAACAAATCACCCTATCACGGGCTTTAGAGAGATCTACTTCTGTAATCATTTCCCTTAATATCCTAGTATTTATTGAATGGAGACCTTCTTGAGAAACCCGCATTGTCTCATGGATTTTTCACCCTTCCAAGAATCCAAACTACTTAGGAGAGATCTTACAAGAAAGGATCTCTTTCATCCTTCTTGAAATAATATTTGAAATTATTTTGTAAATGCATTTTCATAGGGAAATAGGATGAAAGTTTTCATAACAAGAGGGGTTGTCAACTTTAGGAATCAACTTTATGAAGGTGGTGTTGAAAGCTGCCAATATTTTCCATGTGGTTCTTGAGGCCTCTATTACTATCCTAAGGTATTATTTAATAAAATCATAACAATTGAGGAATAATTCCATAGGGAGGCCATCTGGCCCGAGACTTTTGTCCTTTTGGAAGCTTTGAAGTGTTATGAGAAGCTCTTCTTTTCCCACCTCTTCCATAAGGGCTTGATTATCCTCTAGATAGATAAATCTAGGTAAGTAATGAGATAATCTAATAATTGATGTAGTGTTTTCTAGAGAATCATATTTAAATAGATATTCAAAACACTTTAACCCTTCAAAATAGATTTTAGAGAAATTCATTTCCCATGATTCATCCTCTTTCTCTATTTTCCAAATTGATTTTGTGTTTTTCCTAAAGTTGGAAAATTTGTCGAAAAATTTTGTATTTTCATCTCCTACATAAAGCCAAAATGCAATTCTTTTTAGTCACCATTCTCTCTCTATCCATGAATTTTTGTCTTGTTTTGTTCTCAAGATGACTTATCTCGTATTTCTAGATTTCGTCAAAAAACCAAACCCATCATTTTTGTTGTTGGAGGATGGAAGCTCTTCTACCTCTTTTAAAGTTCTATCATCCTTTTCTTTTTTATCTCTAGACCATAATATTTCTACCTATTTGACCTTTTTTAAGTTTTGATGGAATCGGATGGGCACTAATTCATTAAGTCATCAAAGGGTTTCCAACAATAATTTTTTTTCACAAAGTATTCTTCCTTCATCCATTCAGGGTTCAATTTAAAGGGGTTGGGTGGCTTCCCTTAGGTAGGGTCCACCTCTAGGATCATTGGATTGTGATCAACACCCCCCCTCGCCCCCCCAAAGGAGACCCATTGTAAAATTTTGAGTGTCTCTTCAAAGAAATCTTCAAAAACCAAGAAGCAATCCAACCTCTTTGTTATTCTTTCCTCTCTTGTCCTCCATTTGCCCAAGATGAGGTGAGTTTTGCAAGTTCTATATCTATCAATCCTACACTTTCCAAATTGCTTATGAAGAAATCAAATAAACTGTCAACCTGGGCCACTAGCCCCTAAATCTGAAATGCACCGGGAGAGAAATTTAGGTCTCCTTTGACCACCACTAAACCTTTTTGAATCCATACACTTTTGAAAAAACTCCTAGTATGCATTCCTCTCAGAGTAGGGATCGTAAATATTCAAGCAAGTAATTTATTTCCCAAGATCCAAAGAAAAAGGAGAGGTCCCCAGCCCTGATAAAAAATCCTAAGAGTAAAAATAAGAAAATAATCATATATTCCACCCCATTACATTCCCCCCTAGATTTTCCTATAGAATCAATGAAATTAAAATCTCGCCCCCTTAAAATCTTTGATAAATCTTGAACTACCTTCTGATCCACATCTATCATCAATTCTTAAAGAATATGATAGAGGGAATGTGAACCTCATTTAACCTTTTTGCAACCAATTTCTTTGAGGAATTGGTCATTCCTCTACAATTATGGGTTAAGAAAATCATTTGGAAACATATCTAGGGGAATTTTCTCTAAGGGCCTATTAACCCCTAGATTTTCATCCTTGAAAATCTTGAGGGTTAAGAGCCATCATGCACTATTTGGGTTGGCATTTAGATATTTTCCCAGAGTTTAGCATTTGTGTGAGTCAGAGATTGGTTCCCATCAAAGATGGGTACATGATCGATACATGGTTTTTTTTCTTTAGAGTTACAGTTAGCTTGGTTTCTCGTGCATTTGAGAGAGTTATCTACATACAACAGGTGTCCCTACTTTTTAGGAGACAATGTTTGAGAGACTTAGTTGATAGTTTTGAGCAATTAAGCATACAAGGTTGGTCCTTGCATGATTATGGGCTCGATGACACTTTTCGGGGCGACATGCAAGAACTTTCAATTTTTAGTAGGTTGAGCTCCATGCCTCATATTGAGATTATGAGTGTGTAGTATGGATCCTTGATACATTTTGAGTCTTTTGGACCTTTTCCAGGTGACATGCATGATATTTCTATTTTTAGCAAGTGGAGCACTGGGGCTCACATGTCGATTCTGATCGCATATGTGGAATCCCTTTGGAAAATTGAATTTGGTGAGTATGATATCATTGACATGCGAGGATATTCTATTTTTAGCAGTGTCTATTTTTAGACAATTAACACATGGTGGCATTCTCCTAATCATCCTAGACATTTTTTACAGTTTCCTAAAATTTAGGAGCCAGACCCTATTTTTAGTAGTTTCTATTTATAGCAGGGGTTGTTGACTCCAAATGTGACAAGTGACAGGACCAATTTTTGACATTTGGTAATGATTTAGTGTGACAAGTGACGTCTACTTGTCATCATTTAATGAGGGGGTACACTTTCCAAAGTAAAAACATTAAGTGAAAAAATAATTAATTAAATAGAAGACATATGAATGATGTGATAAATCAAATTGAGTTTGGTTAATATAATTAAAACTTAGTCACCATTAACTTTCCTTCACTCACCATAAATACCACTTTCTGTGTATTTTATGTTATTAATTAATTTACATTTAAATCCTTATGATGCATCTCGTTTTATCCATATCCTTTCTCCCTATTTCTATATGTATTACTTTCACCTTTTTTTCAACTTTAATTCCTCGCTTATATTCATCACTTATACATGTTATTTTATGTATATGTGTCTTACCCACTAAATTTACCCACTAACTCCACTCCCTTTCATATGTACCAACTTACCTTTTTCCCATGTTCTCATTTTAGAATTAAAGTGTCCCCTTAAACATACGCACTTTCTTTTTAAAAAGGGGAATAAGCATAATTTATATTAAAGGGGGACATACTTTAATTTAATGAAGTGACATGTCTTAAATATAACTTATAGAAAAAATAAGAAGGTGCATGTCGTATTCCTCCTTTGGGCCCATGCGCCACTCCCTCACACCATGCCCCTCCACTCGTGCGTGTGTTCTCCACTTACACTCTCCCCTTTTACGAATGCCTACATTATATCCCTTACTCCTCTCCCATACGTTTTATTTTTAGCCACCTCATCTTTCACAGCCCTCGCATGCATGCATGCATTCGTGTATGTGTTCCATGTTTTATGTGTTGAATTTTTTTATTTTTAGATATGATAATTATTTTCTTATAATTTAAATGTTATTGTTATTGTTATTATAGAATAACTATATACTAAAAACTCTTAATTGTAAATAGATATTATATGAGATAATATTGTATATGAGATGATGTGAGATAATATATTACAATTGAGAGTTTGATATATAAATTTGGGCAGTAGCACCTTTTCATTAATAGACATGTCTTTTCTATTATTTTCTTTTTATTAATTAATTTATTATTAATTATTGATTATTGATTATTTATATTTATACATTATATTATAAATATATTATTTATATATTTATAATATAATGTAAA
>CBVK0102935570.1:0-30978 GCA_900067695.1 Picea abies
ACCGAGATCTACACTCTTTCCCTACACGACGCTCTTCCGATCTCACGAATTGCTTCTGATTCTTGCTGAAGCTCTCTGAATTTTTTGAATGTGGATTCATCATGGAAACTCACATCTCTTCTTACCTATATCTTCCTTTGACTTGGTACATATATCTTGTAAGCCTTGGAGTTCTCATTGTACCCCACAAAAACCCCTTTCTTCCCTGAGGGTTCCATCTTTGTCCTCTTTTCCCTAGGGACATGAATATACATTAGACACCCAAATATCCTTAGATGCCCTACTTCAGGGTTGATCCCTGAGAAGACCTCTTCAGGAGTCTTTTCCTTCAAGATAGCATGTGGACACATGTTCTGAATATACACGGTAATGGAGGTATCTTCTGCCCATAAAGAATTTGGCATATCCTAGTCAAACATCATGGCTTTCGCTGCCTCACAAATTGTCTTGTTTTTCCTCTCAGCGACTCCATTTTGTTGAGGGGTTATATGGCACGGTCAACTGTCTCTTGATTCTTGATTCCTTGCAGAAATCCTCAAACTTGAGAGATTCAAACTCTCCTCCATTGTCTTTTGCAAGGGTTCTGATGTGTTTCCCTGTCTGCTTTTCAATAAAGGCTTTATACTCTTTGAATTTATAAAATGTGTCACTTTTAGCTTTAAGGAAATATATCCGATATTTTCTTGAGTAATCATCAATAAAAATGACATGATACAAATAACCAATGAGTGAGGGAGATGACATGGGACCACATACATCATAATGAACTAGATCTAAGATAACCTGAGCTATGTTGTCACTACTAGGAAATGCTTTCTTTATATTTTTACATGGCATGCATCCTTTACAAATTTCATTTTTACTAAGAGAAATAGAGGGGCATGCTATATACCATGTTCTACAGATCTGGAAGTGCTTTGTAATGAAGATGTCCAAGTCTTTTGTGCCACAACTCGCTAGAGCTAGTCACATTATGAGCCAATGCCTGAACTGATTGTCCTATCACAACATACAGTCCACCTTTGTGAGTCCCAATGGGTTCTGTTGTACTCAAGTGGCTACCTTTATCCCACAGTATTGCCTTCCTATCCTTGAAGATCACCCAATATCCCTTGTCCTCAAGGGTTGAACCTGATAGAATATTCTTCTTGAGTGTTGGAACATATAATACTTCATCAACATGAAGCCTAGCCCCAGATTCCAATCTGAAGGAGATAGAGCCTACTCCCTCTATCTTGTAACATTTGTCATCCCCAAGCTCAACGTGCTCTGCAAAAGATTTTGTCTTGAAATCTGAGAGGATCTCCTTGTACCCTGTCATCTGCTTTGATGCACCACTGTCTACTAACCAAGTTTTTGGCCCCATGAAAACTGAACTGGATAAGGCAGAAACCAGGTAATATTCTTTTCTAGTTTCTTTTTCTTTAGAAGGATTTTTTTTGTTTTCGTTTGGATTCATCATCCTCAGCAGTTGAGGCATGATGTTTACCTTTCCTTGGATTTTTCTTCCTATACCAACAGTCTCTAGCAAAATGACCCAACTTATTGCAATTTGCAACTAAAGAATTTAATGTTAGATGTATCAATACTTTTGCCTTTGAACATACCTTTGGTCTTTGACTTCCTCCGAGAGCCTTTCTGGAAAGTGACTTTCATCTTTCCCTTGAACCTTGATGCTAATGTTGAGTGCTCTTCTTTGGTTGGCTCGCTCCTGGTAGTAGTACGACTCTCCTCTTTGAGGCAATTATTCCATAACCTCTCAAACGTGTGTTGAATCTCTCTCCCACTCACACTGGATAAGAAGGTCTCCCATGAAGAAGGAAAACCATCAAAGATGTTGTCCTTTTCTTCATTGATATGTTGTCCTTTTCTTGACTGATATGTTGTCCTTTCTTAACAGCCTTACTCTGCATAACAAGACATGTGGAATGAGGGTCGAGCTATGTATAAGAAGGCACTTTGAGAGAGGAGAGTGAGGGCTCGAATTAGTAAAGTGCTTGCATGTAATTCACAACTTGTCTTAACCTTTCAACTAGAATTAGAACTAGAGATGAGACTTCACTTAGAACTGAATTTGTCTTCAATTAGTTTGAATTAGAACTGGACTTCTTGACTCGACTCTTGCATCACAACTCGCTCTCGACTTGGCAATGCATGGCATGCCAACTCACCAAGAGACTCGACCTTCACTGGACATGCAAGTGAACTACTCAACATGCACAAGTCATGCATGCATGCGATGCATGTCATGAATGCAACATGCAACTAGACATTCATGCAATATGCAACATACATGCATGCAACATGCAACATGCGACATGCAACAATAACTTGACAACTTGAATTTGACCTAGACATGCAACTTTGACTTTTACAACTCGACTCTTTACATGGCAATTCAAATTTCTTCATGGTGAATAATGTTACACGTGCCAACGCACTAGATCAATACATTTACATCATTTGCAATATCAGGAAGATTATTTGTTTCTAGGTCATAGGAATTTTACGTTCAACCTAACTTTTGCTAGATGCCTTGACTTTTGCTCATGGCTCACAAGGCTTGACTAGAGTCACAGAGGTTGTACTTTCCCCTTGACTTTTGCACTAGTTTGTCTATGCTGACAGAGGTTGTACATTCCCCTTGACTTTTTCACTAGACTATCTATGCTCACGGAGGTTGTACATTCCCCCTGACTTTTTCATTAGACTTACATAACATCTCGTTCATCCTGACTTTTGGTTTGACTCATGAAGGTTGTACGTTCCCACTGGATTTTGTCAATACCTCACAAGACAAATTGATTCTCCAAATCTCCCTGGCTAGCCTCAAGGTGGCCCATATGGCCCCTCATTAAAGAATGATTGTCGATGCTGCCAAATGTAAATTTTTGATGACAAAATTCAGTAAGCTAATATTCTGTCATACACTTAGCAACCTAGAGATAATTGTCTTGCATGAACTCGGAAATGTCTGAAACTCACATTCAGAAATTACCATAAGCAGAAATATAGATTGCATAAGTAATTATGCAGTGGAAATAAACACAATGAACGACATTCAATCACCTATGAATGACTTAGAAATTTAGGAAAATGCTAGGGAAAACCCCAATGTGGGGAAACCCAATGAGAGAGAGAGTCTATTATTTAGCCTCAGGAAAGTACATAACAACAACAATAACACATTTACAGCTAAGAGAAAAACCACTTACAAGAACAAAAAATTGTCCCAAACATTCTGCCTCGATTTTTGTGCCAAGTTCGTATTGTTGTACGACCCACCCATAAAATTTGCACCTCGAAATTCATGCAAACAGTTTGTTGTATGGATTGTTCTGTATGAACCATCAGTAGAAAAAATAGCCTCGAAAGTTGTGCCCTTCATGCCTCGATTTGCGTTCCCTCTTCCTCTTGCTGTATAGACTGTACAGATCCGTACAATACGGCCTCCAACAATAGAAAATCAACCCAGCACTCAGACAAAAATTCCTCCTTAGGATTTGTGCCCTAGCTCTCTTGGAAAACATGCCCTTCTTGTTGTCGTTTTTCCTCTCTCAAGCTTACTGTTGTAACAGATATCAAAAATTGACTGCGCTGCCCAAGGCTACGGTTCTTGCATATGGACGGACTGGTTCAGGCATGAGAGAACAAGGCAGAAGCAAAGAAGTTAAGTGTAACTACTGTTGCAAATGGCTTGCAAGCATGGGATTTGCTAGAAGACATAAGGAACTAGTTCGACCTGGTCTTGACAGAGGTGATGGCGGCTTGTCTCTCAGGCATTGACCTTCTAAGCAAGATCATGAGTCACCGAACCTACAAACACATGCCTGTAATAATGATGTCCTCGCATGATTCTATGATTTTAATTTTTAAATGTTTGACTATGGGTGCTGTGGACTTCCTTATCAAACCTCTTAGGAAGAATGAACTAAAGAATATATGGAAGCATATTTGGAAGAGACACCAGAATTCAAATGCGAATTGCTCTGGCAGTATCAGTAATAGCCAAACTCAAAAAGTTGTGAGGTTACAGAATGCAACTGACCCTAAGAACGATGATGACAGCAAGGAGGAAAGCAATAATACAGTCCATGCTAGACAAGCCCAAAAGGCTGCGAGGCTGCAGGGTGTAACTGGTGCTGGTAACAGTACAAGTTGTAATGAGAAAAATGATAATGCTGGCAGTGATTCAAAAATCGTTGATGGCAGTGACAAAGGAATTGGCACACGAGCCGGGGATAAAGATTCTCAACCGAGAAGTACATATGAGCTTGATCGACATCTTAATATGACATCCTCTACTCATATAATCAAGGCAAAGAAAGAGCAGTGTCAAAACGGGTGCATGCAGCTGTTTGGGATTTCCAGAGATTGCCAGGACAAAACAGTTTCTGATTGTGTAATGGGTCAGAAATTAGAGATAGCCATCCTAATAGAAACAACTCCAGATCTTCAGGAGGAGAAGATTTTTTATCAAGCTTGTGCCAGGAAGGAAGACGTACGCTCATCAAACAGTGCAAGGATGGAGATATGCAGCAGGCTTGCAGTCTGCGAGACGACATGTCTCGACTCGGGTTTTGGCCTGATGTTGTTACTTTCTATACACTTATTCATGGGTTTTTGCATAAGAGGCGAGATACAGGAAGCACACGACCTTCTAGTTCAAATGTTGAATTGGTTTTCACCTGGTGGGCAGATTCCAGATGCTGAAGTGGCGCAAGACAACTGTGTTTCTTCTATTGACAACAGTGCACTATTGACTAAAATTGAAGTGGTTGAGCTTCTGTTGATGGAGTTTTTGCAAGGAAGGAAATATGACCGCAGCATTTAAGCTTGGGGAGGAAATGATTGAAAAGGGCCTCATGTTTGATGTTGTCACTTACAATGTATTCATCAATGGTCTCTGCAGCAGACGTTAGATAAATGAAGCCAAGCAACTTTTGGGTGAAATGCAGTGGAAGGACTTAGCTCCAGATCGCATCAGTTACAACACCTTGATGCATGGATACTGCAAGGTCGACAATGTTAACGAGGCATTAGAACTTCTTGATGAAATGATGAGGAATGATTTAATGCCTAATGTTGTTATGTACAACACCCTCATAGGTGGATATTGCGAGGTAGGAAGCATGGATAATGCAGTGGACGGGCTCAAAATATGGACCGCCCTGAAATCCTGGGTATCCGACTACACATCGTTCTATTACAAGGGCAACCGGACGGTGTAGAACGACACAGAAGTTCAAGCATGGTGGAAGGAGATCGTGGAGGTTGGTCATGGAGACAAGCAACACGACGAGAGAGGCTGCGTGTGTCATTTCATTGTGAAACGTTTATATGCTCAACCATCTGTTGCTCTTACCATATACAACCAACGAAAGCATGTTGATAAGACCGGTTGTCCTTGCCATGGACCACTTGTAGTGGGTCCGCCCCTTCGTTAGTGGTGGTTTGTCTACGTGGTATCTGAGAATGTCGTATACAACTACATTGAAGGCAACTCATCATCATCCATCCATTTGAACATTGCAAATTGCAATCCACGTTGTCTTTAGAAGAAAACTGTTTTGGTGCCAACAATATCTTGTCACCAACCACTTACATTCTAGTGTCAAAAAAAAAATCTGCACACAGAATTCATTAAAAAAAACGAACATCATCTTCTTGTGTCGGCAATTGTCAGATGCATTCTGCACGCTGGTCACTTTTTGTTTTCATGGCACCACTTTGACAAAGTGATAGGTTACACGATCGGGGCAAAGCAGGTGTACGAGATAAGGAAGGGTTTCGAAATTAAATAAATAAATGCAAAACCATTTGCTACTGCGAACAGTAGCTTGTTTTGCCCTTCCAAGTTGCAATGCTCCCACACAACTCTTATTAATCACTTTCTTTCTTACACACAATTAACTGCAAGCGAAGGTACCGGATCGAATCGCGTATAGTCGGAAGTCTGAATTGTGTTAGGTTTTGAAGTGGGCAACACTACAAATTTGGCGCATAGGATACCTACCGTTATGGACAGTAAGCCCGAAGCATGCTAGGTTTAACTCGCGCTCCAGAAACGGATGAAGATTATGGCAGGTGATCATTCGGGTGATGATTGGGGCGTTACCATTCACGAGATGCTCGTCAGTGGTGGTGCAGAATGCGGAGGTGTTGGCAGGCAGGTTCTGAACGAGGTGTCAAATGATTATCAAAACATTCATGCAAAGCCATTCTTCCCGAATATTGAAGAACATGAGAACGCCTTGGAAATAAAGAATCTCGTGGACGTTTTTCAATACCGAGAAGCATCCACGTCTGATCTTCGATTTTAATTGTGGTCATCGACAAGTCGGATCAACATGGGCATGCACTGGACAATACAGAAATAAGAAGTCTGCAAACTTCGGCCATCAATGCTTTAAAAAAAAAAATGTTTGCAGAGCACCATATAAGGATCAGTGAAGCTGATAAGGGAGCACTGCCAAAAAAGACAGTAATTCTTGTAACTCACCAAGTTGATTTTCTCCCGGCATTCGATTCTATTCTGTTGATGTTGAATAGGAAGCCACGCTTTTCTTTGAAATGAATTCTGCCATTAGCGTGAGAGTGTCTAACGAACTAGGCGCTTGAAATCCGAGAGCTACAAAACTCTCTGTTAAAATCGTGGTCGCAACATCAGTATTTGAATGGCATCATTTGCATGGGACAATGCTTTTAAACAGTGCACAAAGATAAGCAAGTGGATTTCCTGAAAGTGATGAGAATTTATTCAAGGTTGTTGTTTCTCTTCTTCGACCTCCATGGTCTGTTTAGTAGATGTCACAAACAATGTTGCACTGGGGGCAGTTCTCAACCAACAATTCATTATACAGTTTGGTATCTTCACAGCTCTTCCAATGGTTATAGAGAACTCTATAGAGCATGGATTCCTTATAGCTGTCTGGGATACTTTTACCATGCCGTTACAGTTAGCATTCGTGTTTTACACATTTTCAATGGATACTCGTACTCACTTCTTTGGCTGGACAATACTTCATGATGGTGCAAAGTATCGGGCTACAGGACGGGGCTTTGTTGTACAACATAAGAGATTTGCTGAAATTTATAGACTTTATTCTCGCAGTCATTTTGTGAAGGCAATTGAGCTTGGCATCCTCCTGATAGTGTATGCTTCATACAGTAAACTCAACACCAATACATTAGTTTATATTATACTAACACTGTCAAGTTGGTTTCTTGTCTTTTCATGGACCACGACACCTTTCATATTTAACCCATCTGGATTTGATTGGTTAAAGACTGTCTATGATTTCGATGATTTTATGAATTGGATATGGTACAAGGGTGGGAAAGCAGATCAGTGCTGGGAAGTCTGGTGGTATGAAGAACATGACCATTTACACAGCACAGGCTTTCAAACATTGCCGACTCGCATTACAGACTGTCTCGTTGATTACCAGAGTAGATGTTGGACGACATAGTACATTTCAATCAACGAGTTTTTTGCCAGCACACACAAATGTCTGTAACGGTAAACGCACCTGGCGTTCGCACAGTCCAAAGAAGGCGAACCGGTTCATATTTCTCAGAACACCTGGCAGTCGAAGTTTTCCATGAAGGCAAATCATTTCAGATTCCCAGAATACCAAGAGTTTTATTGCTTCTGTTTAAAAGACTGATAGATGTAACATTCAAAGGAGGTGGGCGCATGAGCGCAGCAGGGGAAAACCTCTGTCAAGAGGGCTTCATTTGTAATGACTGAGTTTTTTGTAAGCCATTAATGCACTGAGTTTTTTGTAAACTATTAATGGAGCAATAAAGCTGATTTTCATTTGCGACTGTGAGATTCATCACGGTCGATTTCTTTCAGCATGTTTTCTTCTACTTCAGTTGTGTTAAAATTGTTTGGATTTCATTTATGTATTCCTTACTCGCAGTTGATGTGTTACCATAGCCTTATGTCTTCCTTAACCCATTACAACTGCATTACATTTTGTTTTCTTCTAAACGATGGGCTTCGTTATACTACTATAATGAAAGGATTTGGGTGTTTCTGTATTTTTTTATTGCCTTTCCTCTGCACCAGCTATCAGCTGTGTAAGACCAATCTGCATTTTTAGAACTCTGCATATATCCTTCGCTACGGTGGCCGTCGGCCTTTCCTTTTTCTTTCCGCTACCGCATCATGACAATTAAAGCGCTGAAAGATAGACTTACTTTGCCTCACTTTCTGCAAGTTATTTAATCTCTGTTATTGTCTCTTTTCTTCGGCTTTCATTTGACTCCATGCCCAATGGACCTTTTCCTGGTTTAACCCCCAAACCCTATGAATCCAAAACCATCTTTCACCCATAAATCTGCCCACCTTTTTCATGCTATTTAAATTCCTATTGTGACATTTTTCGAGAGATCCCTCTCGGGTTGGAAGAGGGCAACTTCTAATCCAAAGTGGTTCGAGGTTGCCTCGGGATTGATTTGCTGCAACCCATTTCAGTTTCGAGTGTCAACACTTACTCAGAAATCTCTCAAGCTCCTTCTCTCAAATGACCTTTTCCCTCCAAAGTGTCTTTTCACCTTCCCCAACCCTAAATCCAAAGGCAAAGATCTAAACGTGCATTTACACGATCAAGGGCCATGATTCATTCCCTCCAAAATAAATCACTTAAAATATTAAAGTACATTTCACTTTATTACATAAGTGCTTTAGGAAATAAATTCACTTTAATATTATAAGGTACACTTCATTAAAAAGTCACTTTAATAAAAGAACCACTTTTTCACAACTTTATAAAAACACATTATAAAGTCAAGTGTCTAGTAGTGTAGGTACAAGGTAACTTCCGCATACAAGACACATACATGGAGTACCTCCTGTTGACCGCCTCTCCAACATAGGTGGTCAACTCCATGTGACATGAAGAGATGCATCATCAGATGCTCATTTGTCGAAGATTTTGGTTCTACAGGGCATTTTTGGCCCCAACACTTCTTTTTGTAATTGGAATTTCCGCACCCCTGCGTGGGTCAATAATGTAATAGGTCTGCATGGATGATGTTTAGGTCAGTTACCTTCAGATCTATTCACTGGGAGATTTCCTTTCACCGAGGGTTTTTTTATCCTTAGGTTATCAATTGGGCTTTTCAGCCTTATTGATTTCCCTTGAGTTTTTCCCTTACACTTGCAATAATTCCTCCAAAGTGGTGAACGACGTTCCAGTGGGCTTATCTTTTGGTAACTATTGTTAGGAATCATTGTAAATGACCATGCAAGACATCTTAGAAAGTTTTGCGAAATTCCATAGAGTCTAAAGTAGTTTTTTTTAATTATTTAATTTTTAATTAAATTTCCCTAAGTTTGGAGGTTTAATTATTTGATTATTTTTGAGAAAAAATTGTAAAAACTAGGTGCTTGGATATTTGATAGGGGTATTTGTGCTCAAAAGAAATGGAATAACACCCCCTACACCCATAGACGTTTTTCCCTTACACTTGCAATAATTCCTCCAAAGTGGTGAACGACGTTCCAGTAGGCTTATCTTTTGGTAACTATTGTTAGGAATCATTGTAAATGTCCATGCAAGACATCTTAGAAAGTTTCGCAAAATTCCATTGAGTCTAAAGTAGTTTTTTTTAATTATTTAATTTTTAATTAAATTTCCCTAAGTTTGGAGGTTTAATTATTTAATTATTTTTGAGAAAAAATTGTAAAAACTAGGTGCTTGGATATTTGATAGGGGTATTTGTGCTCAAAAGAAATGGAATAGCACCCCCTACACCCATGGACCAAGTTTCAGCTCAGTCGGACAACTTTTACTATGGGTTTGTCCACCCGGAGTGTTAGTCAGTCAAAAACAACAATTTTAATTGCTAGAGTCCAAGCATGGAAAAATGTAAAATTGTAATAAGGAGTTAAAAGGATGATAGGTGGTGGAAAAAGATAAGAGAGATGTTTCCTAGCCTAAACCTACCACCCAACTTGTTTTTACCCTTTTTCTAGACCCCTCACACACTCACTCAAACCCTCACGCCTTCCTAGGGGAGTTATGCCCCCCTTGTGAGTAAAATGTTAGATCTTGGGTTTTCATTGGATGTTGGGCCCTTCCCTTGGTTTGTGTGCTCTCCGTTATTCCCCACGTCACCTCCAAGAGTGGATGCACTCCCCTCCCCTCATTAATTGCATCCATTTCTTTGCCTTTCCCCCAAGTGGTGTGCCCTCCTTAAGGAGTTACGCCCCCCCCCACTTGGAAATTTCCAGAACAATTTAAAAAATAATTATTTAACTCTCTCCACTCCCTTGGCACGTATCTCATAGCCTCCCACTACCCTTTGCTTGATCTCAACATTTTCCATACTCATCTACACTGTAGATCTATGATTTAAACCCTAGATGGTGCACCCTACCCTTGGGATCTCATCTTGTGCTTGGTTGTGGACACTTGGCATTGATCCAAGAGAGGTGAGTTTGCTTCTCCAAGTATGAATAGATCTCTTTCCTCAATCCCAACTCACCATATCTTGAGCTATTGTTATGCTACTTGATTTTCCACTCACTTTCTCTCTCTCTCTCTCTTCTTGTTCCATCTTCCATTGTTTGGCTCTTAGGGTTTTGGAACAAGTATTTCTCCAAGATCCATTTTCTTGAGTAATAATAAAGGAGAAGCTTTGGAGGAATTTTGGAAGAGCAACATTATGCTACTTGATTTTCCACTCTCTCTTCTTGTTCCATCTTCCATTCTTTGGCTCTTAGGGTTTTGGAGCAAGTATTTCTCCAAGATCCATTTTCTTGAGTAATAATAAAGGAGAAGCTTTGGAGGAATTTTGGAAGAGCAACAAGTATTTTTGTTCTTTCAACACATGAGGTAAACATGTTTTGATTTGATATGATGATGGCATAGGTAGATCTTAGGTAAAGTATTTTATTTGAGTAGATCTAACAAAGAGTAGTCTTGTAGATCTATATATGTTGATTAAATAGATAGGGTGCAAGTATTTCATCTTATTAGCTAAATCATCCATATTATCTATTGTATGTATGCCATTGTGTTAGATCTTGTAGGTTGGCTTCAAGGGTTTCATTGGGAATGCCTCAAGGAAGAGTCCTCCTTTGGGACTCACATAAACTCCTCTCTTTCTCCATCTATTGCTCATTCTCTATGTGCTCTCATTCCATACATATTTTCAGCTAGCTTAACATAGTTTAATGGTCACCAAAATATAAATTTTTCATCAAATTTCTTCAAGAAATGTTTTTTGCCCTAAAAAGCAAAAGTTTTTCTTCACTTGTATTGTTGTGTGTAGCATTTCCAGCAAGTATACCTTGCTGGTTTTTGCAGGTTTCAGATCTGGCTGAGGGGGTTTGGCTACCCAAAAACGTCCACACAACACTCCAAGACCCTCCTACGAGTTGGTAGGCTATTTCTCAACCTTCTCTTTCAATTTCTAGGGCTTCTTGTGCATAGATCTACTTGTTTTCTTGCTGATTTAGTGGCTGATTGGTTTGGGAGAAGGAGTGGTACGACCTCCTCCCACGTGTGAGCCTTGGGTAGCTTAGGTTAAGTGTAAATCTTTCTTGTTTGAGTTTTTGAGCACTTCTTGAGCTAGGACATGGGGTTTGGTGGATGTTGGGCATCTCCCAAACCTAGGATGTGGGGTTAGTGGTTTGTCTTGCTTAGTTGTTTGCTTCTTTCTTTAACTTGTCCTTCCCTCTCTTTTTCTCAAGTTATTTCTAAACATAATAAGTCTAATAATTGCCTACCTTTTGGGAGAGGAATACCCCAAATAGTAAGGCTAGGGTTTTAGTATGTGTTGTTGATCTTTTATGATTTATTGGATTAAAATGTTCTAGATCTAGATCTCACACATACTAATCCTTAGTTTAAGCGTATTGGGCATAATCAACTTAGTTAGATTTCTTGCATGCTTAAGCCATATCTAGATCTATCTCTTTATTACATGCTTAAATCTAACACCTTGAGTGCTTAATGCTCCAATAGTTTAGTGAATGGTTTTGCTTTACATGCTTTAACATCTTAAGGCCATTTTCCAACACACTTAAGGTTAATGCTCATTGGATAAGTTGATAGTGTAGGCATATGCTTAAATCTTTTTTCTTCATTTTTCACACTTGATGTTTTGGTATTAATGCTCAAAACAAACATAAGATAAGTGTGATAATATTTTATCTCTTGTTGGCAAGTCGTCTTTGCCCTTGTGGTTTAAGTTTCCTTTCTTAGCAAGCTACATATGTTAATGATCTACTGCATGGTGATAAACTAAAACTTTATTTTCAGCTATCTTTCAATGCTTTACATGTGTTAATGCTCTTTATTTCCAAGTTTAAGTAACACACATAATAAGCTAAAGTGAGTTTTGGCCTTGGCAATAAATCACACTTTTAAGGCACGTTAAAATCATCAAAACACTCTAAAATACACCTAAAAGTCTACCTAATTGATATATTAACTTAATAGACTTAATAGGGTACCTTAGACCACCATCTTCACCATCTAAAACAAGGATTGAGGAGGGAAACAGAAGGTGATATGTCTAGGACGGTCTCACGGTGCAAAGGAGCGTCCTTTCCATAAAAACACAATTCTTTGGGCTGACTGTGACAGCTAGGGTGGGCCTCGTTGCTTCACTATCTTGAGCATCCAACAACCATTTGGCAATCAGGGGAGGATGTTTTTTCTTCACATGCTAACCCTTGCATCTTGCATTGCTGCCTTAGCATCATAGGATAGACTCCCTCTAGCCTTAAGAAATTAAAATCAACTCCTAGAACTTAAACTCTAAATCTTATCTAGAAGCTAGGGACTACCCCCCTTGGCTTCCCTAGGAGTGAGCCTAGACGGAAAAGGTTCCGGTCAAAGTGACAGCGTGGGTTGTGAACCTAGGCATTGTGCCTCCAAGGACACATTAAGTGAGTCAGACTTAGCTCACGTTTGGAAGTGTGTATAAGGACAACAACACTTCCCAAGCTAAAAAGATAACACTCCTTCTTAGCGAGGGATGTACTCTCTGCCATCTCCATCATCTAGTCCCATCACACTGTGCTCAGTAGGAGCTCTCTTTGAACCTGGAGCCATCCTCAACAACTGCATAGAACTTGAACTAGAAGATATTCTCCTGACAGCTACTTGGAACCCTGAGCTCCTTGGAGCATCCACTCCACCTTGAGCATTGGTTCGACCACACCAGCTGAGCCTTCTGTCGGTGCTCATAAGAGACTCGCTCTCCTCTCACGGAATGCAAGAGTGAATACTTGGTACCACTACAGTCTTAAGAGCCTCCTCATGCTCCTCATCCGACGCTGAATCATACACTGAAGGTTGTCCTCGCAACATATACAACTTGTCGATCCGATCTCCGATCAACTGTAGTTTACCGGGTCCACTCCCTCCCTGTAGATAAAGACATGTTCCCTCTTGAATAATGTACAATATCCTACATCCGCCAAGGCTAATACTGAGAGCAAGTTAACCCTCAATGTAATATCCCCAGATAGAACCCCAGTTGTAATTATGAATTATAAACATGTTTGATAGGATGGTGAGCCGAGTTATTATAAGCTAGTAGGCTTATGCATGTATTACGCTGGAGAGCCTATAGGCTAAGGCTAGTGGGCCTGATTTTGTATATGTAATTATGGAAATTATTAATAAACAACATCGTTGTGTGTAGATCGACCACGAAGAAAGAGTTATGGGGGACTGAACTTCCACTTGGTAGGGTAACAAAAGGAGCTAAGTGTCTAGGAATAGGGGCTAAGCTAGAGGGCTTACCTCTAAAGAAATAATATTATATTATTATTTTCTAGAGGCTCGGGTTGGACATAACCTATGTTGTCCTAAGTTCTTGGGGAAAGGGAATGAGTGTTAAGTGGAGCTCATGCAGCTTTAGGAAAACATGTGTCAACCTGGGCGCATGTAGTTTTTAGGTCGGAAAGTCAGATCGTTGGGCAGTCCCTCGCCATTCTCGCGACCGTTTCCCTTATCCCAAGTCGGCATACTCCCCACTGATGCGCGCACACACTCACGCATTGAGCATGACCTCCATTATCGACCTCTGAACAAGCACGCACCTTGGGAACCTGCAGTCATACTTGAGTTATCCTTTGTATCTCCTGTGGAGCCCGACACACTTGTATTTGCATGAGCCCGTGCTGTGTCTTAGCGGTTGGTTTATGCTGCCAACACAGTTCCTTGGATGAACATGGATTGTTGCCATATTCTATGTCCTTACCCACTTTAGATTGTTGCCATCACCTGTGTGTTAGTTGAATGTTGTTGTTGTATTTGCTAAAGAGTTGGTTTGAAGAGACAGGTTGTCAGGCCTGTGAGCAACTCTCTCCAGGTGAGAGAGTGTGTTGAGGAAGTGAGTTCTCTTGGAGGGAGTCTAGTAGCATCTATAGAGCTCTGAGAATTCCTGATTCGTCCTGTTGCTAAAGCCCAAGGAAAGGGAGGTGTAGCAGCCGATGGACTGTGTGATAGTGAAGGTGTACACTTATGGGTAGGGACAGACATGTGGGGAATGAGAGGTTGTAGGATGTTAGTGTGAGTTGGCTCCTGGAAGGAAATCCTTCTTGTTGATTTGTGCGACTTTCCTGTTGTACTTTCCACTTCTAAGAATCCCTTGCCCGGTGGACTTTAGTCCCAGCTCGGGGGTGACCCACTGCTAAGTGTGATGAGCAGTGTGGTCTATGGCTGGGAGGTTCGTGGAAGGTTTGCACGTAGTTGGTGTACTTCAATTAAAAGATAAGTACCCATTTCTTTGTTCATTTACATGATGTGTATTTGTACATGCTATATTGATGAGTATTGCATGTATATTTTGTTATACTTATGGGTTCTGCCTGTGATTACTGCATATATGCTTTTACTGTTATTTTTTCATTAGTCTGTGTATTAGTAGAATATGTTTTCTGTTTATGTTTATATTTATAGTCAGATGATAATTGATATTTCTACGAGATAGCATGGCCTGACCTGAGTGGTCGAGGGTGTTACAAAATGGTATCAGAGCAGAAAAACAAATATAAAGTTTTTTAGGTAGCGTTATCTGGCAAGGGTTGGTTGCTGGGGATGTTACAAATTTGTATAAGAGCGTGGTTTCAAAAATGAGCCTAGATGGGCCATGTAAATGATTAATGAAGCAAAGGTTTCAGAGTGAATTATTGTCGAGAGGGACAAAATTCAAAGTTCAGAGCATTCGTGAGTGCCAGGAAGGCACCGTGTGAACACTTGGACTGTGTTCAGAATCCCAGGAAGTATAGTGGTTCAAGAAAACCTACAGAGGAAGGATACCACCACAACTATAGTATTGGGCCATAAAGTTTATAATTTGGGCCGTAGGATCTGTTCGGGAGAAGGAGGATCCTTCACAATCATCAGATCTGGGAAAAGTAGCATGGTGGATAAGCACCGAAGTCCTTCGGGACTTCACTGCTTCGGCTGTTTGAAGTTACTTGTCGTAAAAAGGGAGCAAAAGTGTTGAAGCTCCGAAGTCTCGGAGTGGATCTACGTCGTAGATCCGAGGAAAAGTGCTTGACTGTTGGATTGGCCGAAGACAGATTAGAGTCGTTAGATCAAGCCAAGTGTAGAAGGTAAGGGGCAATGGGAAGAGTAGATCTCAACTGACAGATCTGCACATGAATGGTTGTGAGTCATAGATCTCACAATAGTTCGTAAATTCGACACTTTGGAAGAAATGGAATGTGATAGAGAGAAGAACTTTGGAAGTCCCGAAGTCCGTAGTCAATCCAGCTGTCTATTCCAAGGGATACGTGTCCAAAGATTAAGAGGGTTCGAAGTTTCGACACTCTAGAAGAACGGTTTCTGGTTGCATGAAAGGCAGGAAATTCCTGAAGTTTCGGAACGCCGAAGTAACGTCACCATGGGTGACGTGGAACAGTTCGACAATTCGGCAGCTTGGAGAAAATGTCGAAGGCAGGAAATCCCCGAAGTCTCGAAGCGTCGGGTATGACGTGGCAAGATGACATCACCTAGGGTGATGTGGACCTACCTAAGTCTGCCGTGTGTCACCACCTTAATTGATGACAATTGTTTTATGTGGACCACCCTAGAAGGTTAAGAAGTTCGGGAGTTCGGCGTTCGAAAGATTTGAGGTGTGAAAGTGTAAAATATTCCGAAGTCCCAGAACTTCTAAAGTCCCGAAGTGACGTGACTTGCTGATGTCACCTGAGATGACGTGGACACACGAGATGCGTGCCATGTTTCAGTGAGTTATGTACCCTTCGTAGATTATTTATGCCAATTAGAACGTGACATGTGTCACTCTCTTGATTGGGAGACGTGTCCACTTCTAGTAGTTCGCCACGTGGCACTTCCCTCGAGTATGGTCGGTGGGGCCCCTGATGGATTGCACAAAGCAGCTGAACTTGACCAAGAAT
The DNA here is from genome assembly GCA_900067695.1 of Picea abies. Lineage (NCBI taxonomy): Eukaryota > Viridiplantae > Streptophyta > Pinopsida > Pinales > Pinaceae > Picea > Picea abies. The sequence continues at coordinate 16,403 of CBVK0102935570.1, forward strand.
TGTTAAAGTTTGAAGACTCACGAAGCTCCGAAGAGCGCAGTGAATACTCATCGTTAATTAAGGAGGGACACACAACAGTAGATCTCATATTCCAGAGACTTGACACTCTGGAGGATTCAAGGTATAAGCAGTCGAGGTCAGGGAATCCCGAAGGCCCGAGTATATCTCGACCATTGATCACAGGGGACGTGTGGCGCCATATCCTAGTGTTCGAAGACTTGGTACTCTAGAGGAATTGTGTTGCATTTGCGTTGAGTTGAGAACTCTCGGAGGTCGGAGTTAATCTCGATCGTTGATCAGGAGAAGGTACGTGGAAACATATACAATGGTGCGGAGATTGGGCACTCTAAAAGGTTGGAGAGTATGGACAACCCAGAACTTCCGAATCCTGGAGTTTCGTAATAAATCCCAGTTGTCGGTTGTTGAGGAGCAGTGGACCGTAGATCCACCCCACTTCGAGTGTTTGCCAATTCGATGTTTGGGAGAAATGAGGTACGATGTAGCAAGAGCTTCTAAATCCCGAAGTTTTGTAGCCCCGAAGCTCTGAAGGCTCTGGATAAGCACCTATATGATAGCACCGAGTCACATCCCGTGGTCACATGCAAATTGAGGGCTGAAGAAAAGGGGCTAGTGCCCGAAAACTGTGTTAAAGAAGGGAAAAGGGGTTAGGAAGGAAGTCGTGGGTTTTGTCTGGTTCGAACCTGTATCAAAAGAGTACTGTAGACCTGGGAAATTTATGATAGGGTCCAACAAAGATCTAAGAGCCATTAGCTCAGAGAAAAGAGATCGTTGCACAAGAAATACATCAGAGAAAAAGCACAAGTTTTAAAGGATCATAACTTTCTGCTCAAAACTCAGATTGAGCAAGGAAGTCGTCATTAGAAAGGTCTTGGAAAGAGGATTCCAGGTATTCATCCATATTTGAGGAGTGAATAGCTTAGATCATAGGAAGTTAGAATGAATATTTTGGTGATCATAAAAGGAAAAAATTGTGCATATAATACCAAAATGGTATATCGTGGTTCTAGCTAACAAAAATTTGAGATACGCCTTTTTCTAGATGTAATGGTTACATTTAAAACAAAAAAAATTGCTAAAGAATGTTAAGATAAAGAAGTACATATTGGGAAGATCAAATCTACACAGATTGATATATATCATAATGCTAGTATTTTGATAAAGAAGGACAAAATGTATGCATGGAGAAAGTGACAATATCTCCAAGGAACAGTCCTACAGGTTGGAGATAGCACCTCCATTATTACTATTAGAATGCATAGTGGAAGTTCATCCTCCAGGGCATGGAGGTCATCAAATATGGCATGACAGAAGTTGAATATGCATGTCAGGTTGAAAAATCAGATGGGTCTGTAATCGCATAGTTTGTAGTTAAGGTAAAAGAAGGATGAAAGAAAGGAAAACTGGTGCAACTGAGACTATCCCACCATTGTCACCTCAATGGGATAGCTCTTTCTGTCTAGGGAGGTAAGGCCAAAGGGAGACATCCTTGGCTTTCTGGGTTTTGAGAAGGAAAAGGCTTATGGTTAAGTAATATTATTCCCCCTCACAAGTCACCACTGATCATAAAGTATGGCTTAATAGACAATTAAGATAAAGATAAAGATAACCGGAAATAGTAACCAAGAAATGTACCTGCCCCAGACAAAGCAACAAGGAAACTATGCATATGCAAGATCACTTGCTTTCTTAGTACTTCATATAATCAATGACTTTCCGATAATAAGCAATTGAGCAATAATATTGATGAAGTAAATCAATGTTGTATAATAGAAACGATTACAGTATATATCACTTCTCAATAAATGCTATTGAAGCTTCACAATAAGCAAATGGAATTTGATCATCAATGTAACTATACTAGAAGCAACGCTTTAGCCTAATCATTTAATTGCCTTAAAGTCAAATAAATGTTGCATAGAGATGTTTATAGCATGAATAGATAACGAAAGCAATAGGGTTAGTAAATGTTAGTGATTGTTTAAAGTATTTGGATGGTGTGTGTGATCAAGGTACTCAAACAATGGAGGTCTTAGATAAATGCTTTATAAGGGCAAATGGAGTCAAAAAAGGGCTACAAATGTTGAAGGGCTTTGATGATAGTGATAGGGCTAGAGACAAGAGGGTTTAATGTTGAAGTGTTGCTAAAGCAAGGCTTCAACAAGTCAGACCCTAGGGGAGACGACTCACTAAGGTGTAGATGACCTAGGCCTTAGTGTGTCTTCCTCCTTCTCTAACTCAAAAGACAAATTCAAATGGCTAGCTTGAGCAAGAAACGATATGGTTGAAGACAAGAGGGTTAAATATTGAGGTGTTGCTAAAGCAAGGCCTCAACATTGAAACCCTAGGGGAGAAAGGCTCACCAAGGTGTAGAAACCGTAGGCATTAGTGCTTTTCCCTCCTTCTTCAGCTCATTGACAAGAATGAAACGACTAGCTTGAGTGATAGACACAATGGTTAAGGACAAGAGAGTTTAATGATGAGGTGTTGCTATGGCAAGGCCTCATCAATCAAACCATAGGGAAAACAACTCACTAAGGTGTAGAAATCCTAGGCCCTAGTGTGTTTTCCCCTTCCTTAGCTCAATGACAAGTAAAAAAAAACAACTAGGCTAGAAGAATAGGATTAGAGTGTTGCGATGGCAAGGCTCTATCTAACTTCAACAAATCAAATGGCTCTTAATCTTAGTAGGGACATGAGACAAGGACCTTAGCATGTGCTTGTCGCCTAGGGTTTGATTATAATAACAAATGCAAGTAAACAATACTATAACCACTCAATTAAGAAGTGTTGCAGAAATTCACTTACATAAACCAAGAAATCCTATAGCAAAACCCTAGTTGTAAACCTTCCAACAAGAGAAATGCCAAAAATAGCCAAAACAAGCTTCCTTCAACAAGCGTGCCTTAGAATTTCAGCCAAAACCCTAGAAGAGGGCGCAAATTTCAGACCTCACCAAGTGGTGAGTGAAAGATGATATAAATATGAGAGTGAAAACCCTCAATATATACCCATATCAATGACCTTAATTAAATTTTAGGTCATTAAAAGGCCGACAAGGCCAAAATACCAAAATAATATTGTTTTACATTAAATGTGATAGATTAAGACCTAATCAAGCAAAAGAAAGATGTCATGCCCCTTCTAAGGTGATGTTAGCCCTTTCTAGGGGAAATCCAACCTCTTGGAGAAAAATGTTAGCCCTCCTTGGGCTTCTCCAGCCTGCCACACATGCCAAATTGCCATGACTGTCTCCCCAAAATGTCCATGAAGTTGGATGACGTCGTGAGCCTCCTGGGTGACGTCCTGGGCCTTCCAAGGCCAACCTTCCAAAGAAGAGGGCACAACCCCCCTAGGTACAGGTCAACTCAGCTGCCTCTGGTGGAATGTTCTACTCTTCCCTAGTGCAAACACACGGTCTTGTCTTTGCCCCCTGCTGGGGTCTCAACATCCATCTAGTGGGCTCTTCAGCCCCATGGAGGTTTGAACTAATCATCTCCCCATGTGTACCTATCCAATGTGGTACCTGTTCGTCGGACATGATCCTACACATCAATAGATATCCCCTCCATGGGCTCATAAGTCACAAGGATCATAGCAATGTCAATAACATCTAATCATCAATATTATTAAACATGTGCATAAAACCCCTTTTACCCTAGCCAAGTGTTCAAAGACATTATACAAATCTACAATGCTAGTGTAGACAGGGTGTGCTATTGGGCTAGTGTCCACTGGAAAATGAATGTTTCCGGAAGAGATTAAATCCAAGTCATGTAAATGGCTTAGGTGGATAGGGATATCCTGACAAGGGGTGCAGTGAAAGCAGGGAAATGCAGGGCTTACCTGTGGGTGCCTTTGTAGATGGTGATCTGCACCTGTCCTGGATGCAAATGTTTCGAAACCCATTCATGCCTTTTATTCTTTATTCTTTATTGTTTTTTCTTCAATAGGCTAATCAGGGGACACTACCCTAGCGTGGTGACCAGTGGTGGCAATGCTACCCACAAGAACTTTCACGGAGATGAGAAGTTTGGCTCGTGATGAGACCCCTTTTCTCTTGGCCATGCAACCAAGACCGACTACCCTGGCATCGTAACCAGCTGCTAGTAGTGTCATGCCGCTAGGTGCCCATGGACCTAATAGGCTGGCTCAAGATGAGACCCCCTATCCTCTAACTAGGTTTTGTTTCTTTATTTTTATGAGTCCCTCTTGTTTCTTGTTGAGAATCTCTTTACTGCTTTCTCGGGGATCCCTGGGTGAAGCATCTTGAGGTTTTATATTCAGGCTTTTATTTTTTGCCTGTTTTCTTTTACCTTCTGGTCCTTTAGCCCCTTCTTACCACAAGGTAAGGTGCAACCCTTAAATGATTGGCCAACCCAATGCCCGGACCAATGTAATGGGATGAATGAGCAGGAAGCAAGATGGAAAATGGTAAGCATAACAAGAGCGGACGATGACTTTTCAGAAATCCCCCCAGTGGCAACTCAAAACCTATGGGCACATGCTTACTAGGGCATCCTGTCATTCCTCCCAGACATGGTCAAGTGGATAAGTATAAGATCCAAACACCTGTTAGAAACAAAAAAGACTTGATGCTTATATTCAAAGGTTTTGAGGATCAGAGTATCACATACCATGATACTCGGACTCATTACGTCATGGAGTAAGAACCATCTTTGATACAGGACCAAGCTGAAGGTGATGGATGTTGTTTTTGCTGAGAAAGTGGAGGCGTTGAAAGGAAGAAAACATGGGCCCTCCAGGGCCATGCTCAAGTCGATCTGGCTCTCTGGCTCTCGGTACTCCATGTCTAGGACCTGTGGGCCTCGAAACATAATCTCCTTAGTTATCTCTAAAAGTGGGGGTTAACATTTGGCTCCAACTTGGGGACATGTGCTCACTGTAGAGCGCATGAGAACCTAAACATCTCTGGCATAACCCGTAACCTGCTTGATCTCAATAGCAATTATTAATAATCATTTGGGGTGGTGATTTCACCCTAGTTCATAGATTGAGAGCAAACATATATAAAACTGAAACAAAAGCAATCATATGTTCAAATGTGAAAGAAAACTACCCTAGTATGCAATGAAATGGTATATACAATGAATGCAAATGCATACCTACTTACCTACACTTATCTGTCGGTTGGATGTTATATGTAGTCAAACAACCAGTGAAACCAATCCACCAATGTCCCACAATACTTGCCTTTATGCTTCATCGTAAACCAAAATTGTGATAAGTTAAGCACAAAAATAACATGGATTAGAGATTATATCATATCATTGGAAATCGCAAGGTCTAACTCATGGAGGCGGGTGGGAGGGATAAAATCACGCCAAGTCATTCTTTGCGAAAAGTGCTCAATCCACTTCAAGAAGGGATCATGAAAAGTCAAAGGCTCAAAAAATTGACTAAAAAGGTTTGCAAGTTGGCTACCTAGGACGTTTCCATAATCTGAATCCTGGGAAGGGATCGACATTGGTCTAGTAAATGACTGGCAAATTCTTAAGGGAAAGTTGACACACTGGGATGACAGACTTAAACTTGTAGTATTCAACCAACCCTTGGACTCTAGGGTTTTCCTTAGAGGAAATTCAATGTCAAAAACATATTCCCCAACTATACCTCTAGAGACACAACAAAGTAAAGTAATCGGAGGTGGCTGGGAAAAGTTATCACAAGGATCCTTTTTTAAGCAAATAATGTCCTTACTCCTATCAAGACCTGAGGACAATGGTGGTTGATAATCATCTTCATGGAAAGAATCCAAGTACTCAGAGGATTTCTCATCAAAACCTTCAAGGTAAAACTAAAAATCATTAGGAAAACAAGGTACTAGGTCATCCTTGGGTGTTTGAAAAGTATGGGTAAAAATATCATCTCCTTGTTGCCACTAGTCAAGAGTAACCTGCTGTGATAATTGTAAAGGCAACACTTGGAAATGACTCTCAATATCATATATGGGATCCATATCAAAACCGAATACATCCCACCAACGTCTTCCAACATGTACGAACTCATCAATGTTATCAACCATGTCACTATCTGTATCATAACATGCAAGATTTGAAGCATTCAAGGATTCATTTATCTCCTCCTTATCTTCCCCATCATAAAGTAGAGCATCATAAAAATCTTTGGGAGGAGGGTAACTTACTGTTTCTTCTTGGGCAGGAGCTTTGAGGACTTGGGTGTCTTCAACATGCGTTATTGTTTCATCCTCATGAACTGCCCCTTCATCTTTAATTGTACAGTAGGGAAGATCTACTTCTTTCAGGGATTCCATTCCTCCTTCACTCTCTGAATCATGGAACAAGGTATCATCAACATCCTGAAAAGGAAAGCAACTAACCTCATTGTCTTGTTGTTGTGCAGGGGGAAAGGTTCATGGATGGCTTTGTCAGAGGGAGAAGCATAGGTTGATACTTCATCATTTTTCTTAGGTTCCAGCTCCTGAACCATGTCTTCATTCTGCTGGTTAAAAACTTGTTCCCTTCTTTCTTGTGAATTTTCAATAAATATCTCAAGGGAAACTAATCTCTTCAAACTAAAGGCATATGGGGTAAAGGGATGTCCTTTCCTGAACAGGGAGATATTTGCCTCGATTTTTATAGCCATGTTATAAGCTTCTGTGAGTGTTTTTGCACCCTTTTTATTGAGGACGAAGCTCAAATGCCCCATAAGTGCATTGGTAAAGAGATACACGAGGTACTTGTCTTCAGGACAATGGCTTCTAGGAATTTGGTATAACAACATTTGAAACCTAACCCCGAAAGCCCTGACAGTCTCATCCTCCGTTTGTATTATGTATTTGAGTCCTTAATCAGATGGGTCTATAATCGCACAGTTTGTATTTAAGGTAAAATATGGATGAAAGAAAGGCAAACTAGCGCAACTGAGACTATCCCACCATTGTCACCTCAATGGGATAACTCTTTCTGTTTAGGGAGGTAAAGCCCAAGGGAGACATCCCGATGACCTGGGTTTTGAGAAGGCAAAGGCTTATGGCTAAGTAATATTATTCCCCCTCACAAGTCACCACCGATCAGAAAGTCTGGCTTGATAGCCAATAAAGATAAAGATAACCGGAAATAGTAACCAAGAAATGTACCTACTCGAGACAGAGCAATAAAGAAACTATGCATATGGAAGATCACTTGCGTGGTTAGTACTTCATATAATCAATGACGTTTCGATAATAAGAAATTGAGCAATAATATTGATGAAGTAAATCAATGTTGTATAATATCAACGATTACAATATATATCACTTCTCAATAAATGCTAATGAAGCTTAACAATAAGCAAATGGCATTTTATCATCAATGTAACTATACTAGAAGCAATGCTTTAGCCTAATCATTCAATTGCTTTAAAGACAAATAAATGCTGCATAGAGATGTTTATAGCATGAATAGATAACGACAATAATAGGGTTAGTAAATGTTCGTGATTGTTCAAAGTATTTGGATGGTGTGTGTGATCAAGGTACTCAAACAATGGAGGTCTTAGATAAGTTCTTTATAAGGGAAAATGGAATAAAAAAAAGGGATACAAATGTTGAAGGGTGGTGATGATAGTGATAGGGCTAGAGACAAGAGGGTTTAATGTTGAAGTGTTGCTAAAGCAAGGCTTCAACAAGTCAAACCCTAGTGGAGACGACTCACTAAGGTGTAGATGACCTAGGCCTTAGTGCATCTTACTCCTTCTCTAACTCAAAAGACAAATTCAAACGGCTAGCTTGAGCAAGAAACGATATGGCTAAAGATAAGAGGGTTAAATGTTGAGGTGTTGCTAAAGCAAGGCCTCAACAATGAAACCCTAGGGGAGAGAGGCTCACTAAGGTGTAGCAGCCCTAGGCCTTAGTGCTTTCTCCTCCTTCACCTCATTGACAATAATGAAATGACTAGCATGAGTGATTGATGCAATGGTTAAGGACAAGAGAGTTTAATGATGAGGTGTTGCTATGGCAAGGCCTCGTCAATTAAACCCTAGGGAAAATGACTCACTCAGGTGTAGAAACCCTAGGCCTTAGTGCGTTTTCTCCTTCCTTAGCTCAATGGCAAGTAAAAACAACGGCTAGGCTAGAAGAATAGGATTAGAGTGTTGCTATGGCAAGGCTCTATCTAACTTCAGTAAATCAAATGGCTCTTAATCTTAGTAGGAACATCAGACAAGGACCTTAGCATGTGCTTGTCACCTAGGGTTTGATTATAATAACAAATGCAAGTAAACGATACTATAACCATTCATTTAAGAAGTGTTGCAGAAATTCACTTACATAAACCAAGAAATGATGTAGAAAAATCCTAGTTGTAAACCTTCCACCAAGAGAAATGCCAAAAATAGCCAAAACAAGCTTCCTTCAATAAGTGCACCTTAGAATTTCAGCCAAAACCCTAGAAGAGGGCGCAAATTTCAGACCTCACCAAGTGGTGAGTGAAAGATGATGAAAATATGAAAGTGAAAACCCTCAATATATACCATATCAATGACCTTAATTAAATTTGAGGTCATTAAATGACTGACAAGGCCAAAATACCAAAATAATATTGTTTTACATTAAATGTCATAAATTAAAACCTAATCAAGCAAAAGCAAGACATCATGCCCTTTCTAGGGTGTCGTTATCCCTTTCTAGGGAAAATGCAGCCTCTTGGAGCAAAACGTTAGCCCTCCTTGGGCTTCTCCAGTTTGCCACACATGCCAAACTACCATGATTGTCTCCCCAAAATGTCAATGAAGCTAGATGACATCATGAGCCTCCTGGGTGACGTCTTGGGCCTTCTAAGGCCAGTGTTCTAATGAAGAGGCCACAACCCCCCTAGGTACAGGTCTACTCAGTTGCCTCTGGACGGTCTGCTTTTCCCTGGCAAAAACACTCTGTCTTGTCTCTACCCCCTGCTGGGGTCTTAGCTTCCATTTGGTGGGCTCTCCAGCCCCATGGAGGTTCGAACTAATCATCTCCCCATGTGTACTTGTCCAATGTGGTATCTATCCGTCGGGCATGATTCTGCACATCAACAGATACACCCTCCATGGGCTCATAAGTCATAGAGATCATAGCAATCTTAATCACATCTAATCATCAATATTATTAAACATGTGCATAAAACCCCTTTTACCCGAGTCAAGTGTTCAAAGACATTATACAAATCTGCAATGCAAGTTTGGAGGAAGTGACAGGGCGTCCTATTGGGCTAGTGCCCATTGGAAAAGGGATGTTTTCGAAAGAGATTAAATCCGAGTCATGTAAATGGGTGAGGTGGATAGGGATGTCATGACAAGAGGTGCAGTGAAAGAAGGGAAATGAGGGGCTTACCTGTGGGTGCCTTTGTAGAAGGCGAGTTTCACTTATCCTGGATGCAAATGTTTCCAAACCTATTCATGCTTTTTATTCTTTATTGCTTTTTATTCAAGAGGCTAATTAGGGAACACTGCCCTGGTATGGTGACCAGTGGTGGTAATGTTACCCACAAGCATTTTCACGGAGATGAGAAGGCTAACTCATGATGAGACCCCCTTTCTCTTGGCCATGCAACCAAGAGCCACTACCCTGGCGTGGTAACCAGCTGCTAGTAGTGTCATATTGCTAGGTGCCCATGGACCTAATAGGTTGGCTTGTGATGAGAACCCCTATCCTTTGACTAGGTCTTGTTTTATTATTTTTATGGATCCCTCTTGTTTCTTGCTGAGAATCCCTTTACTGCTTTCTCGGAGATCTCTGGGAGAAGCATCTCGAGGTTTTATTTTTAGGCTTTTATCTTTTGCAAGCTTATTTTTACCTTCTGGGGGTTTAGCCCCTTCTTCCCACATGACAAGGTGCAACCCTTAAATGATTGGCCAACCCATTGCCTGGACCAATGTAATGGGATGAATGAGTGGGAAGCAAGATGGAAAATGGTAAGTATGACTGGAGCGGATGATGACTTTTCAGAAATACCCCCAGTGGCAACTCAAAACTTATGGGCACAAGCTTACTAGGGCATCCTGTCATTCCCCCCAGACATGGTCAAGTTGATAAGTATAAGATCCAAATACCCGTTAGAAACAAAAAGGACTAGATGCACATATTCAAAGGTTTTGAGGATCAGAGTGAGACATACCATGATACCCAGATTCATTACCTCATGGAGCAAGAACCATCTCTGATATAGGACCAAGCCGAAGGTGATGGATGTTGTTGCTGTTGACAAAGTGGAGGTTCTGAAAGAAAGAAAACATGGGCCCTCCAGGGCCATGCTCAAGTCGATCTGGCTCTCAGTACTCCATGTCTAGGACCTGTGGGCCTTGAGACATAATCTCCTTAGTTATCCCTTAAAGTGGGGGATAACAGGTCAAGACAGGAGAAAGTAATAACTCATCAAGATAATACCAGTGCTGATAGGATCAGTCATGAAAGGCTAAATCAAATTTCTTCAAGAAAGAAGTTGGTGTTAACTATCCAAGGTTACTCAGAGAACGTGACTGGAAATATAATTGGGTCATGCAGGAGTTGGATCAGAGTAATCCAAATAATAATGGATTGTTGAAAATTAATATCAGCATAATATGTGGTGGCAAGTAAAGTAGACAAGGAAAAACTCCTAGATGGAGTCATGTCCATGAACATCCTAAGATAATGGAAGAAGAAATCAGGAGATAGATATCAATCTAATAAGAATGCATGTCAACACTCCAGGAAGGAAAGCTAGAATAATAGAGGATTGTTGATGCACTCCAAAGTTGTGAAGGTATTTCCACAAGAGCATGGAGATACGAAGTCAAGAATAATTTAAAAGTGAAATGACTTCTAAAGAGAAATCAATAAGGAACGAGGAAGAAGAAAATGTTCCTATGCATGGTTTTGAATGCAGAGGAGATGGTGCCTGACAAGAATCCATCTTAATTGACATAGATCCATGAGTGACAACCCAAGAGGTTGGATGTATCACTTGAATCTATGATGGTAAGGTAAAAGAAGGACTTTTAGATAATTCTATGCAGCTAGCAAAGGAGGCATATGTGCATCCTTACAATATGTTAGAGATTGGATAGGTAAGTCAAGTTTGAAGCTAGTTGGAAAATACAAGAGGAGAGTACAAGAAAACCTCAAGTACTAAAGTATTCCATCAAGAAAGGGCTAAAGAAGTTCAGTCATGAAGAGTAATGGGATGTTGAAAAATCCAGAGTCTATAAAACAACTTGGTTTGGAATTTTAATTCATCCAAGTACGAGTTGGGATAGTTGGATCCAAGAAATTAATGAAAGATGAAGGTTAATATTAGCTTAGTTTGTGACTAAAAATGCAAATGCAACCAAGAGTGATTTGGCTAGAAAGTGCTTAGGTCAGAACTAATCATGTACAATGATTACAGTGAGAGCACAAGAAGATTTTAGGATCTAGGATGAAGTGAAAACTATGAGAAAAACAAGAAATATGATACAGGGAGAAAGAAGTTACTGAAATTGCGGTAGCAACAATTGAATTAGAGTTGGTTGAACAACCATAAGCAGAAAAAAATAATTCTTTCATGTTGCAAGTGTTGTTGATGATGTTGCTACATATGGAAGGAAGCAACAAAAAGTTGAAGGTTGGTTATAAGTTTGATAAAAGAAGCATGAAAGCTTCTATTTCCATCAACCATACAGGTAGCATCACATTTATTAATGGTATTCATGCAGGTATGAGTTTTTATTTACTCTCATTGCATAATTGTTGAAGAGAGTTTAGGTAAGAATTTCCTCAGCCAGAGTTATTTTATAAACTCGTATGATTATATTATTGAATGCATACCACTGGATGTGGTAAAGGCTGGAGGCCTGTATTAATTCAAAGCTTCTTATATTTTGAACGCACACACTGACATAGTAGAATGTCATGTTAATTTGGTTATGGGGCAATAACCAAAGAATTAAAAGATAAGAACTTGTTATAGGAATGAGTGCCATTAAGATAGTCATGTATGAGACAAGGACATGGTTGGATATGGAAAAGTTATGAGCCACACAGGTACTAAAAGCTTCCTACCTTTAAATAAAACTTGGATTGCAACCTTTTTGCTAACACTAATGAACACATAATTATATTCTTGGTGTAGCGTTCGGGTCGAAAAGGAAGGCATCCAATTAATTGGGAAGACAATAGGAAGTGTGTGGAGAATGTGTCAACACATTGGCCAGAATTCAAACTTATGGATGGTGAGATACATGATTGAGATAAAGAGCATTATGTAATTCAATGCAAGGTGCAGTGAATAAGTATGCATTGAGAATTGCACTCATGCATAGTAAGCGATAGAATTGTATACTAAATGAAATTGTTGAATGGGTTATGTAAGTACATGCATATATATTATTGCATAGAAATAATTGCTATTAACAACTGAAATGTTGTTAAGTCATGAATTTGAGGACATTCAAGGAGTTGTTAGACATTGCAACAGGAAATTTGCAAGTCAAGTAGTCACATGAATACTAACTACAAAACATTTCTTGTTTAGAAAAATAAGTAATGAACTTATAGATATTAATTGTGATAATACATATGCATAGAATGATGAGTCATTCAATTTTACTAAATTGTTTGTTAATTATGATTGAATTGCTAGGTGTAAAGAATTCTAAGATCACTGCATATGGTTTTGTACATATTGAAATTGCATTATGATGTACAAGAAATACTCACAATTTGTTGGCTGTATGTATGATCAAGCATTCCTAATATGACAACATCCAAGAAGAATTATGATATAGAATTCCATGTTTTGGGGGGAAATTTGAATTCCCTTTTTGAACTAAGTTTGAGTTCCTAAATGAATTCTTTTATGTTCTCTCATGATCACTGCGTGTGGGTGATGCAGATAAGATGATGTTGATTAAAGTTGGAATGTTGACTACAAAGGGTAGCTCAGGGAAGATGTTGATTGGAGACCTCTGAGGGCAGTTGGAACTCCTGGAACCACGGTTCTCTGAGACTTCCTGATCCGGTCTGTTGCTGAAGCCCAAGGAAAGGGAGGTGTAGTAGTCGATGGACCGTGTGACAGTGAAGGTGTACACTCCTGGGGTGGGACAGGCATGTGGGGAATGAGAGACCGTTGGTTGGAGTGCTGCTGAGGTTTGGTGCCTTGGCCTAGACCATGTTGATACGGATTGTGGACTGTGGATAACTTGGGAAGCCATTGCCCCGATGGAGTCATAGCCCTGCTCAGGGGTGGAAGGTCTTCTCAATCAAATATAAATTCTCTATTCATTGTATGCTGTGTATCTTGTATACACGTTATAATGTTATTAGAATTTCCTATATATATATATTGCATATATGTTCTAATGTTGCTTCCGAATGAATAGGTGTATAAGTAGTGTTTATGTGTGTGGAGTCATAGCCCTGCTAAGAGTTTATCAACAGTGAGATCTAAGGCTGTGTAGAACGTCGTGGATCTACAACCAGTCAGTGCTTTCAATGAGGTTTAATTGAAGCATGTAACAAGGAACAATGAGTTGAATGTTTTCCTGAAGCAACTCTATGGAATAGAGCAATTAAGTTTTAGCTGCAGTATGAACACTAGAATTGGTGCTTGAAAGTAGAGCACCAAGTGGATAATAGGTTTCCAATAGCTAAAGCTTGGAGCTTTTTGAAGAGTTTTGAATTGTATATGTATAAACAAGTTGCACTGAGGATAGTGCAAAAATAAGGGGAGGGGATTGTTATATCCCTAGGTAGTACCCTAGTTGTAATTATGAATTGCAAACATGTTTGATAGGCTGGTGAGCCGAGTTATTATAAGTTGGTAGGATTATGTGTGTATTAGGCCAGAGGGCCTAGAGGCTAAGGCCAGTGGGCCTGATTTTGTATATGTAATTATGCAGATTATTAATAAACAACATTGTTGCATGTAGACTGACCACGAAGAAAGAGTTATGGATGAATGAACTTCCACTACGTAGGGTAAGGGAAGGGGCTAAGTGTCTAGGAATAGGGGATAAGCTAGAAGGCTTATCTCTAAAGGAATAATATTATATTATTATTTCCTAGAGGCCAAGGTTGGACATAACCTATGTGTCCTAAATTCCTAGGGAAAGGGAACGAGTGTAGTGGAGCTCATGCAGCTTCAGGAAGACATGTGTCAACCTGGGCGCATGCAGTTTTTAGGTGGGAAAGTCAACTTGTTAGGGGGTCCCTCACCATTCTCACGACTGTTGCCCTTATCGCAAGTCGGCATACTCCCGACTGATGCATGCACACACTCACGCACTGAACATGACCTCCATTATCGGCCTCTGAACAAGCACGCACCTTCGGAACTTGCAGTCATACTTGAGTTATTTTGTGTATCTTCTGTGAAGCTCGATGCACCTGTATTTTCCTGAGCTCGTGCTGGGTCTTAGCGGTTGGTTGTTGTTGCCAACGTAGTTCCTTTGTTGAGCATGGCTTGTTGCCATATTCTATGTCCTTACCCACTTTCGGTTGTTGCCATCACATGTGCGTTAGCCGAATGTTGTTGTTGTCCTGTGAGCAATTCTCTCCAAGTGAGAGAGTGTGTTGAGGAAGTGAGTTCTCCTGGAGGGAG
>CBVK0102935585.1:0-12824 GCA_900067695.1 Picea abies
TTATGTATTTGCCAAATTCTTTTGTTGAGTTAATGAAAGAGCCTACCCATTTGAGAGCAGGACTCGAAGACATAGTCCACTAGGGATGAACTCCGTTATCAAGTTTTTTTGTTTAGATATGATGATTGTGTCTCTTCATGTTTAAGTTTTCCCTTTTTAATGGTGCACTTTAATTTATGCTCATTTAATACAATTCTTTATAAGTCACAATGAAAAGATCCCGGATCAACCGAGGTAAAAGCTGATTTTCATTGGGTGATATGGGTTTTATTCCATTCCATTCAATTGATAATCAATTGACTTTAACAATGCAAATTGTAAATTTAAGCATATTGATATAAGAGACAGATATATATATATATATATATATAACCAATGTTCAAAATGGAGTCTAGTGGATTCGACCACAGAACCTTCGCCAACACCCACGCCTGTACAACTCCGCCCATAACCAACATGCCATCGATGCCACTTGGTATATCCGCCCGTATTCATTATTTTAAAAGTACAATCTGCCTAGAGTTGGGGGAGAGGTGCGGACCGTATGGACTTGCGAGCATGGATTTCGAGATAGGACTTTCATAATTGCAGGTTGCAGAGGGCACGAAAACGGAGACAAAATTCTTCTTGGGCCTGGGAGTGCCAGAGTCGAATCGGAGCATGGAGACAATCATTTTTGGGTATTTGATGCCACGAATCAAGTGGTGATGTATGTTTTCTGATCTCAGCATTATTTCTGTAGCTTGATTTCAGGATGAGGTATATTCATGTATTTACCAAATTCGTTTGTTGAGTTAATGAAAGAGGCTACCCATTTGAGAGCATGACTCGGAGACGTAGTCCACCAGGGACGAACTCCGTTATCAAGTTTTTGTGTTTAGATCTAATGCTTATGTCTCTTCATTTTTAATTTTTCCCTTCTTTAATGGTGCACTTTAATTTATTCTCATTTAATGCAATTCTTTATAAGTCACAATGAAAAGATCACGGATCAATAGCACACAACTACTATCCGGTGATACACAGTCATTACTAGTGGTACACAACCACTGCTAGTAGCACACAACTATCGTACAGTGACACATAGTCATTGCCTGTGGTACACAACCATCGTAGTAGCACACAACTACCATCCAGAGACACAAAGTCTCCACCAGTGGTACACAACCACCGTAGTAGCACACAACTACTGTCTAGAGACACAGTCTTCGCCAATGGTACACAACTACCGTCTAGAGACACATCATATGGCATCATGATCATATCATTTGCAACATTAGAAACAACCTTCCATATGACACATCATATGGCATCAACTCTCAGGGCCATACTTCATCTTAGTAATCAAGCATGATGCTTGAATAAGTCAAGTGCTTAAACCTGCACACTCAATTGAGTGTCCCGCAGTTGTCACACACTCAACAGAGTGTCCCGTGACTACAAGGACCATTCTTCCTTATCAGGTCGCCATCTATGCCACATGAATAATGTTAGTCCTTCCAGATGTTGGAAGTCATGCCATGGGCTACCTGGACCATTCTTCTAATAGGTCACTACATGTGTCATAGAATAATGTGAGTCCTATACCTCTTTCTCTATTCAGGGCACCATATGTGCCATAGAGAAAATGCCAGTCATGTACCAACCTCCCTAATTAGGTCACCATTTGTGCCATAGGGGGTGGACCATTGAACTTGATCAAGTCATCATCTATGCAACAAGAGAATGTCAGTCCTAAACCATTTTCTGCAGAAAATGTCAGTTCGTGATACATGAACAATCTGTCCAACCTAGACCATTCTCCACAAGGATAATGTCAGTCCAGCAACACACTGACTATCCACAATGTAAGAATATCAACACTCCCTCTCAACCAAGGGAGTAATCTTCACAAGCCCCAACTTGTCGTTGAACTATACAAACTTCCCTTTGGACAAGGGCTTCATCAAAATATATGTTATCTGCTCATTGATGGAGATGTACTAGAGCCTCACTTCTCCCTTCTGGACTTTATAATGGATGTAGTAGTACTTGATCTCAATGTGCTTTGACTTGTCATGGAACACAAGTTTTTATGAAAGCTTCAAATAGCTTTTATTATCACAGTATATCATGGTTGAATCCAATGCCTGGTCAAATAGTCCATAAACTAGCTTACGAAGACATATTGCTTATGTACAAGCATTACAAGCCGTAATATACTCTGCCTTTGCAATGCTGAGTGCGACAGATTTATGTTTCCTACTAGCCCAAGATATCATAGCAGAGCCCAAACTGAAACATATACCATAAGTACTCTTTCTGTCTCTTGCACTCCCTACCCGATTGGAATCTGTATATCCCTGCAGCTTTACATTACTGTTTGAGACATATCTTAAACCATAATTTACCGTGCAATGTAAAAATCTCAAAATGTGCTTCTCGACTATCCAATGCTCATGTCTTGGTTCCACCTGGAACTGGCTCAATGTGTTCACAACAAAGCAAATGTCTGACCCAGTATTAACCAAATACATCAATGAGTCAATCAAATTTCGGTACGTGGAGGGGTCTACTAGATCAGAATCACTGTCTCTCAACTTCTTCAGGTTTTTCACCATGGGAGTTGCCATGGAGTTGCAATCCATCGTTCCAAACTTCTGAAGGATCTTCACAACATACTTCCCTTGACCAAGAAATATCTCATTTGGCTTATGTTATACTTCTAATCCTAAATAGTAATGCATTAAGCCAAGATCCTTCATCTCAAACTCAAAGGCCAACGCCCTCTTTCTAAGAGAACCCTCTTATTACGAACCTTGCTTTGTACTTTTTGATGCTACCGTATATTGCATGCTTGATCTTGTAGATACACTAGAGGAAGCCACACAAAGGCTAGATAGAATCCATAGAACTTCTTGTATGGCTTCTCATAGACAACCCATTCCATAAGCTATCAAGAGAATATTACAACATCAATACTCTCAAGAAGCCCAAGCAAGATCACTATGCTCTACGATCGAGTCCCCAGTGGTTGGCCCCTCTCGTGCAGACGATAAGGGAAGCCACAACCACAATTGAGACATAGATCAACTCAACCAACAACAATCCTATCATCGACCATGTCAACGACAAGGCCCTCCATGGTGCAAATTTCTAGGGTAGTGCAGTGGGATTCTACATGGATTATGTTCATGTAGTTGTGGTTGGACTAGGTAGGCTCCTCTTCGCACAATTCACATAGCTAGTGATTGAATTATAGAGCAATGAGCTCCCCAACAATCTTTCCATGAGTCATGACCTGATCTTAGACTATGGCTTCAAGGGAGTCGACATAGCCATGGATTCTTACAACTCTGAGCTTCAATTCCTGGCTAACCCATTAACTACACATGTTCAAAGCGCCAAGCAGCACAACCAGGACATCGACTCTTTGGCCCTCATATATGTCAGGAAGACAGAAGAGGCTCTGGATATCCTAAAACTAATGTTGGAATCATACTTATCCACGATCTACCAAGCAATTGATCTCCGACAACTGGAACAAATGCTTGTAAAAATGGTGTTAGGAGTCATCTCAAGCGTTTCAGACGCATTTCATCTCCCTGAATCCATCAAGGGACAACTTATTAATGTTACCAGGGGAATTCCAGTCTACACATATTTAGAATCCCCTTCGACCCTTTCCTCCCACTTCTCTCCGCCCTTAAACAATCATTTCTCAATTCCATTCTTACATTCCACGATATTCAAATCGTAGACAAGATAAAAGAGTTTGAATCCCACCTCAAGCAGTGACTTGGATAGGAGATAACAACAATCACGATTTCCTACAAGGAGCGAACTATCATTCACACAATGGAAGGTTCATGCTCTAGAACATTAATCCATGGCTCTAAATTCTTTCCTTCTCTATGCATTTATTAGGGAGGAACTCAACACGATAATAATGACTCCAAGAACAGACCATATGCCCCAAGAGGACATCTAGAAGTTGTTCAATGCAATCGTTGATGGTCGATTCACTATACATATGCTTCAGTACCTCAACAAATTCATAAACTGATATTTATGAACACTTCCACTCTTGAAAATTTACATCGATATTTGCAGTATATGCATCCATCTCTATATATGCACATCACTTACTGCACTATATACATCCTTCTCTATATATGCACATAAACATCAACATCTTCCACTATATTGTCCAACTAATTATGTTGCGTAAAGAGACCCCTTGCAGACACGATGATCTTTGTTCAACTTTTGATTGAACCATGAAGAGGAAAAATATCCTTGTATGAGATTACCTTCTTACATTGCCTAGGTATAATCAAAGAGGCTGAGGTAGTCAATACTACCTTTAGTACCCTATAAATTTAACGTCCCAAATTAACAATGACACTATGGTGCCTAGACTCGTAAATAACATGGTGCTTCTAATATATGGTTGTCCTAAAATAACATCACAAACTTCGAGTGGGACAACATCAGATAGTAGCTCATCTTTGAAGGGTTTGATGTCATAGTGCATGCAATATTATTGATCGATACAGATGTCTCATCCTTGGCTCAATGAATCAATGGTGTATGGCAGGGGTGTGACTTTGTCGACAACTTCAACTTCTTAATGACCTCTACTGAGATCATGTTCTTCCGGCTAACACTATTAACAATTAAATGCAACAGAGTCCCCTTCACCCACATCTATGATTGGAAAAAGGCACTCACCTTCCTCAACCTCATTTGGTTCCTCTAGCTGGACCTTTGTGATAAAGATGGTAACACTGGGTTTTGAATCGATAATCCATTTTCCCATATCCAACTCTAAATGAGAGTTCAAAATAGGATCAAATTTCAAGGCTTTCAGCTCGGCCAACAACAATTGTTTGCAATGACATTAATTTGTGTTGTGCCAAAGGATTTTGTAGAATTCATGACCACTTTCTAATGTCTTCTTCGGCTTCCATTACCCTTCTTTTCCTATGTCTTAGATTGGTCATCGTGGGGTTGGTTATCCTTGCTCTGTTCTTTGTTCTTCTAGTTAGGGCCACCTTTACCATTATTTTTTTATGATCGAATTTTAGAATTAAACTCCCTCTCGCTTTTCTAAAGAAACTTTTACCTAGTCTTGACATCACACTAGTAAGTGGCTTCGAGTGAAGAGATGTCCAAAAACTCCATTTTCTTTTTGCTTGTACTTATGTAGGACACTATGGTATTTTAGAACCAAGAGTCACTTGGAGTCTTTGATACTGAGCTTTGAACGTAAGGTATGGAAGGTATTGTGTACTTGAGCACCACCTAGTCTTTCCTTTGGTGTAAAGTTGTCCATCTCGTGTATTGGTCATCATAGTTTTGAACAAGGTAGAGTTCCTCCTCGAGGGCATCAACAAGAGGAACTTAAACAGGTTCTATCTCAAATGCTTATGATTCATCTTTGATATGCTCCATGCAGTAACTATCCCACCAATCATTGACATGGGAAGGGACTTAAGGAGTGTGAAGTTGATCTTCTCACTGTTGGGAATTTTTTGAACATAGTAATACCCTTATAGAAAACTTAATGATTTATCCAAATCATTTGTGTCTATCTTGCCTTCAAACAAAAGAATGTCAAAGATAACTTGTACCTTGAAGAGCATCATACCTTTAAAGTGATTTCTTGTCGAAGGTGCCTCCACCACTATTGGAAGTGATTGAAGATCTGGGTGAAATTATCCATCATCGTGTTCCTCTATTGTGTGAGGGCTTTCTCAATCAACATCTTGATAATATAGCTTACTCGATCATCTTTCTTTTCATTCATCATGGGAGGCCACTTGGACCAGCAAGGATAGCCTTCACCAAGCTCGGTTAGTTCAAGGCCCAAATCCCTATACCTTGATCTCCTCAAGGAAATGCATATAAAACCAAAAAAGAGCAAATTTCTTTGATAGCACTGATTCAAATTATCTTGAGAATGAAATGAAGATAGCTAACAAACAAAATAAGATATGGGTATTGCAAAAGACATGGTAATACAATGAAAACCAAGCTCTATTAATGGATGAAATAGTGAAAACACTACAACATGCACATCAATACAAAGTGGATAGAATGTTGGTAGCTTATCTTCAAAAAGAGTTGTGTCGGCTACACTTGTTTGCTAAAAACTCATTACATTGTTGGATATGTGTTGTATCCTTTGTAGGTAGACTTAGTTACATCCTGGTGGGGGTCAGGGGCTAACTCTTGAATGAAATGGGTTCGAGGGGAACACACCCCCTCAAGGAAAATCTTTTTGGTTTGTTATGTGTTATTACGGCCAACAATTTTGGCCCATTGTAATCTTATTCGAGTTAAGGCATTAGGGTTGTAATCTAATATAAGTTAACAAATTTTGTTTGATTGAAGCTGCAAAATACCTAAATATTTGGATGGTGAACAATTGAGTCAATACAATGAGATAGAGAGAGGTGTGGCTCTCAATTAGATTGGTTTTCATAATCAAGGATTTCCAAGGTAAGTCTTGTGTATAGTATGTGAATGTGACATTGCTATTCTTATGTTTTAGATTCTATTAGTATTGTTTTTATTGCACAGATTTATCGAACTCTTCATTCAAGAGGTCAGAATTGCCTTTTAACATAAAGTCTAAAACCTTGAGAGGTAAAATCACTAATAGTCAAAACCCTCATCATAGGATATGAGATGGCAAAAGAATTTTCGACCTTGAGGATCTTAGTTGACACATCGACTTTATGAGCTTCCAACTTTCACATATGATCTCTATTTGGGACGTTTCTTAGAGTGATGAAAAATTTATTTCTAGCTCTGTGTGTTTAATTTCCATGTCATTATTAGGCCATGTCAACTGCCAAAAATGCATGGGAAATGCCCAAAACATGAGCCAAAAGTTTAGTTCCTGCGAAAATGTAAGTTAGTGGCATACATGGGTGGCAATTAATATCCACTTGGATCGATTACTGTGATATTTTGACTCTTTGTGAAATGAAGACTTTGTATTATGCTATCCCTACTACATCATGAAATTCTCTATTGAATAGGAATCCAAATTGTTCTTGTGATATAGAGTCTAAAAACACCTTATTCGACCTTGAAGCTATGACCTTGGTTGTATATTGTGTTACATAGATAAATTACATGTAAATTAAAAATCCTTATGATTATTATTCTTCGGAATTAGTACTACAAAGGTTGAGTTCGTAGACCCTACCATTGGAATGTCTTCTTCCATCAGTTCATAGAAACCTAGGTATAATTCCACCGTCCATCCATCTCGACCAAGACTTGTAGGCTTCTAAAAAGATTATAGAACAAACTTAAGTTCCTCTTTAGACACTTCTACTATGATTTTCTCAATATGTTCTTGCTCCAACAATCTTTACAACAAGGAGGTCATTTTGGTTATTTCCTCTTGATATACATTTTTTAAATGTTCTACCTGTAATTATGCAATCCCTTGGACTCTTCTAACCTTGGTCTTATCTTCATTTTTCATCTCCCAAATGGTGTTTACATTTTTCCTATGCATTGCATAGTTCGGGAAGAAATTTATGTTCTCGTTTCCTTCTGTTAACCAAAATGCTCTGCTTTTCATTTTCCATTTTACTTCTTTCCACTACAACAATGTTTTCGTATTTTCCTCCGAAGATTTTAGTACCTTCTTTTCATATTTAGAAAGAATTCCAATATTATTTGAGTTGAAGAGTTCACCTATTTGACCTTCAACCTCCTTTAAGTATCTTTTAGAATTTTGAAAGTGTAATATTTCCCAATCTCTTATGACCTTCTTCACCTTCTTCAAGATTTTTGTAAATTGAAACATAGTAGAACATCCATTTGCTATATTATACATATTATAGTTTTGAATGACTAGCATCCCAAAGTCCTCATTTTCCATCCATTTAGGATTGAATTTAAATGGAATCAATGGATTTTTCTCATCCTTCTTTATATATAACAATATTGGGAGATGATCTAAAGATCCACCCTCTCAACCCAATATTTAATTATTCTTTCCTCCTCCATTACCTTTTACCATAAACATGTCTAGTATTTTAGAAACCCCTTTGGTGCTTGTTCTAAAATTCCTCTAAGTTGGAACTAGCTTTATTGGCTCAACATCACAAAGTCTTGAATCTTCAAACAACTGGATAAAATATGCCAAAGGATATGTACTCACATTGAAACCCACAAGTTCCCTCTTCATTAAGGATGCCTTGGCGAACCTAGATTGTCCCAAAGCCTTTATCTCCTCATAGGTCCCATATATATTGAGTATTAAAAGGATTTGCATAATTCCATTGACCAAATCTTGGTCAACATAGTTGCATTTAAAGAAGATGAGTTTACGAGATTAAAAGAGGAGTTCTAGCCTATTAATAACCCACTTGATTTCCCATTGGAGTTCAACGTAACAAAATTCAAATATATCGTGTACTTTATCCCCTTCACACATAGTTTCTTGTATAAAAATTCTCTTCGGCTTAAACTCCCCTTAAGAATTACAACATCTTCATTCAGAATGCCTTGTGAATGTATATTGTCCCAAAAAATCCTTTCTCTCCTCATAGGGCCCATATATATTGAGTATTGAAAGGATTTACCTAATTCCATTAATCATGGCTTATTCAACATACCTGCATTCAAAGAATATGAGTTTATGAGATTAAAATAGGAGTTCCACCCTGTTATCACTCTGTAAATTTCCTAGAGGTTGAAAAGAAGAAATGTACAAAGGTAACCTTAACCAACCGCTTTTGAAACTGGAATCTAGCCCCTCCAGCTTCAGAGAGGGATCTCTCTATATAATTTAGCTTTGTTTGAATTAAAATATTAGGCTAGTTAGAGGCACGAGTTTCGTTTGTTGTAAGGAATTTTTTAAAATTGGTTGAGACAAATCACACATCCATTGGGCTATGGGGTCTGTACTTGATAAAATCTGAGATGCAACCAGAAACGCTGAAGAAATCTTTCACAAGGCGAGATAACACCTCTCACTGGATCTTTAATAAATTAAGTGATGGACGGAAGAAAGATTAGAAAAATAACTCCAATTAACAAGCACTTAAGAATCTCTGGGCATGGCATGCAGTGGTGTGGCCAGCACCAAAGGAGCATAACGGGCTGCCATGATGGGTGGAGGAGGTGGTAAGATGGCCTGGACGGCAGGTGGGGGAGTGACAGAAGACGAGGGTGATGAAGGACTGTGCGGTGCTGAGGTGTTGATTCCCAGTTTAGACGTAGGAGACAAGGCTTCGGGGGTCCGGGGTTGCAACACAGATGGCTCAAAAACGAGCTTAGACGCAAAAGCTTCAGACCGTGTTCTACCAAGGTTTCGCAGCGGAAAAGGCTCAAGATTAAGGTTAGATAAGCTATCAGGCTTTCCGGAAAAGGAAAAGGATTTGCTCTTTGGAGTACTGCTCGTCGAACTGGAGATGAAAGCCTTTTGCCTCAATAATTTTTCAGGGTTATCTAAGGCAGCAGAAAGTTTTGGGTTTGGATGAGATCGCGTGTGGATTTTCTTGGGAGCCAGAACTCTTTTTGGGTTTTTAATATATATATATATTTTATTTTGTTTTATTTTGAAAGCAAACTAGGGAAGGTTCCTACGTAGACGTCGCCTGGCTTCCAACTGTTCCTGAATAACTATGTCACGTTCGATGGCCGCCCACGAATGTTCGAGCTCTTCCCGGTTATTGGTCGTTCGGAGGATTAAATCAAACAGGTTTGAAGCAATGTGCGTTTGATTTGTTAGTCCAGGCTCGATATTAGGTTGCACTGCTGTCGGGACGGTCATAGGGGGACAAAAGTACAAGGAAAGACCAGAAGTAATATATACAGAGTTAATCAACCTCTAAATATCACTTTCTTTTCAAAATCAAACTTTCTTTAGGGGAAAAAGTCGTGAGATTATAAGTTTCAGTTAGTTCGTCCCCAGTGGAGTCGCCATTTATGTTATCACTTTGTAAATTTCCTAGAGGTTGAAAAGAAGAAATGTACAAAGGTAACCTTAACCAACCGCTTTTAAAACTGGAATCTAGCCCTTCCAGCTTCAGAGAGGGATCTCTCTATATAATTTAGCTTTGTTTGAATTAAGATATTAGGCTAGTTAGAGGCACGAGTTTCGTTTGTTGTAAAGAATTTTTAAAATTGGTTGAGACAAATCACACATCCATTGGGCTATGGGGTCTGTACTTGATAAAATCTGAGATGCAACCAGAAACGCTGAAGAAATCTTTCACAAGGCGAGATAACACCCCTCACTGGATCTTTAATAATTTAAAGCGATGAACAGAAGAAAGGATAAGAAAAATACTCCAATTAACAAGCACTTAAGAATATCTTAACTGAAGATATTTAGAAGCTAAACATTAAAATCTACAGAATCGGAGACAGGGTATCCATGATCAATCCTGTAACATGGCGCTATTCATATAGATTAGTTATAGAAAGACAAAATGATCACGAAGCAAGAACACATATAACCAAGAAATCACATCACCAGTGAAACATGCGCAGGAATCTTGTGAAAAGCCTTCTTCTTTATTAATGGTATATCACGTCAAAAATGTTACAGCTCGATAACAACCGGGTGTGCAAATCAACAACAACCCTCAATACATTGAAAAAAGAAGTATTTATAAGTCAAAATACAAAGGATCCTCTCATAACTGATGAGGACGTGTCCATTCTATTATTAGCATAACTAACTCAACTAATCTAAAACCGTTTGGTGATTCATCATAACTGTTTGCTGAACTTTCTGGGTAGGCCGTTGGTGAGGTGCCTCTGCAACCTCCGCTGACAGGACAACTGACTGGAAATGACAGCTCATCTACTAATCCAGTAGATCACACAGCTCTTCCCATCGGATATGAGTTGGCACTGTCAGTTTGAGCAACCTTCGGTACACTTCGTCCATGTCTGTGTACTTAGCAAAAGTAGGCTTAACGACGAGAACGTGCTTGATTTCATGTTGGATCTCAAAGTCCAAGTGCAGTGCCTCCATGAAATCTCTACCTGTGATGTTTGATTGTATCCCTGCAAATTTAGCACAGTCCCTGGATACTTCGATCAACTTCTTCTTATAATCGGGAAGCACCATCAGTTTGTCGTTTATGACCTTCATGCCAGGCAAGCCTTTCCTCTGCAGAGTGTCTATCTTGTGGAAAAACCTTTGCACTCCCTGGTCCATGATTTGGATCTTCTCTTCTAGCTGAAGCATGAGTCCTCTTTTGGTCAAAACTCTTTTCACTTCCAATATGGTTTATGTTCTATCTTCGATTTTCAGCTCCTCGAGTTCTTCCCGTGTCTTAGAATTTAGGAATCTTATGATCTCGTTGGCCTGGGTTGGCATTTCGCCCAATTCAGTCCTGATTTTCTCCACAGCCTATTTTCTCCTCTCGAGTAACTCGTTCTGTTCGAACATGATCTGAACCATTGGCCAGATTTCATTGATGGACTTGGAGATATCAGTCCACACAAGCTCTTTAACTTCGGCCAAGGTTTTCCCGGCCAATGTCTGTTTCTGTAGTTGCTGCAGCTCTTTCCTCATCTGCTCGTTCACCTATTTTTCCTTTGACAGGCTAGTCTGAAAGGAAAACTTCAGCTCCTGGAGATTTTCTACCTCTTTCTTAAGCCTACTAATTTCGGACTCCTGCAAATTCATTTTTTCCATGGACTTGGCCAGGTCTATGGTGCATTCAGGTACCTGCTCTGTAGTTGCGGACGGAACTGTTGTCACTGTCGTTGTCACTGTGCTCGATCCTGCTATGGGGATAGCACTTAAGGTGATGCCCTCCACTGTTTTCATCTGTTCTCTCTCCTTTAG
Organism: Picea abies; assembly: GCA_900067695.1. NCBI lineage: Eukaryota > Viridiplantae > Streptophyta > Pinopsida > Pinales > Pinaceae > Picea > Picea abies. Next base: position 11,822 of record CBVK0102935585.1, read on the forward strand.
CAGTTTTTCCATTTCAGCTTCCATCTCCCTCAACTGCGCACTTTGCTCCATAACTAATCTCAGCATCTCATCCCTTTCACCTTCCCTCTCGGCTATTTATTTTGTCTGTGGGTCCTCTGTGGGAGGGAGCTTTAACTGTTTTCTCAATGCAGCGATGTCGGCATTTTTCTTTTTGATCATTTCCTCGGCAGCCTGGACATTAGCCGGATCGTAGCCGATCTTGAGGACCAGCTCCTCGAGAGTTTTTATCTTGTTGTCCTTCACGAAGGAAGACATTTTCTCTAGCTTTAGTTGGGTTTGGGCGTTGCTCAGTGCTGTCCGATACTTTGCTGCAGAAGTTGCTACGTGGGCTAGAGTGTGGGAAATCATTTCCCCAGTTTGTTTATGCATATCCATTTGATCTGCCGGATGTACATCTTTGGCTTGGAATTCAAACGTGGTCCTCCTGTAATCAGATATAACCTTGGGGTTCGGCACCAGTGCATGGAGGTACGCCATATGCATCTTGCCCTTTTCTGAATCGAATGCCGAGAGTAACCTGTGCTGGGCTGTGGAGGACTGCTTCTAGAATTGAGCATAAGCGCTGCTGGTGAGCGACTGGTTCCTCTTCTTGATTAAGTCATATTTTTCAAAAATGCCCAGCTGGGGCCCAGTCTCGCTTGGTGGAGTATCCAAGGGAGAATCCCTGGACTTTACTGTTACTTCTTTATGCTGACTAGATCCAAAAGATGAAGTGAATTGTTTTTCCCCAGTAGTGGTCACGGTAGTGGTCAACGTAGTGGCTTCTACTGTTGTGCCGACCGTGGAAATGGTCTTCGGCTTTTTGGAGTGAATTTGAAATTCCTCCGTTGACACCTCGGTCACAGGAGGAGATGACTCCTATCGGGGCCTCTTCTCTTTGAGGACTTGTGGCGTGGTAGCTGGGAGCGCACTTGTTGAGGGCCCCTGCTGTTCTTTTCTGACAACCGGTTCCACATCCTCCAATGTATCGGGCTCCCATTCA
>CBVK0102935600.1:0-46954 GCA_900067695.1 Picea abies
TTATACCTCCTAGTATCCTATATATACCAAGGAGACGTTTTCATTTTGAATCATCTTGTACTTGAACATTTAAGTGGGGTAAAAGGAGGTTGCCCCATCGAAGAGGCTTATTATCTGAAATTCTGTCTTTTTCAAGGCGTTGAGTACTTTTTCTAAGGATTTTCTATGCTATATTGATATTTGGTTCTTAACAGGATCCTACTCACATAGTTGTAATGGATTCACAAATGAGAAGATTCCTATAACACTTCAGCATTTGCAAATCTTTCTTGAAGAGTGGGAGGACCTAGTAGCTCATTGATAGGCCAATTTTGAATAGAGGGGGTGGGTTTCTTGGAGTGAATATCCTCAAGCTTTAAATATTTTGACATAGACCATGCATGGAAAAAGGACAAAGAGTTAAAAAGAAGTATCCTGACTCCCTAGGCACCCTACTTAACAATGTTTACAACCATTAACCCCAAAATAATAGAAGAAGATATCTTAACATAGACTATGAGGTCCATTTCATGCAATGTGCACTACTGCTAATCTTCAAGAGAGTTGAATGGAATAGGTGTTGATGTGTTTTCCTAACACCCATCAACTAGGCGATTGGGGTAAATATGTGAACCTGTGTCTTTTTCGAATGGAAACTTAAAAAAAATTCAAATTTAGAAAGTGCCAAATAACCCTCACCTATTGATCATGAAGACCCAACAAGTTTTAAATCAGATTTAGTATTGCAGTTCTTCATCATGGAAGGCCAACAGTGATGGTTTCTCTTTAAAAAAAAAAAAGGAGAAGGAATAAATTGCTTATTTCCATCTTCTCACTTAATGGCCCTATGTCTTTGCTTCTTCCAACATTTTACATAATCTAAAATAGAGGTCATATACCCAAGATATGTCAATTTCCCCCCACATTATGTTGCCCAATACTTAGGAATTTAAGTCATTTTCCTTACTATCCACTGTCCATACTTATTCATTTTCCCCTTACTCTCCATACTTAGCCATTTTCCCCTTACTCTCCATACTTATCCATTTCCTCACTCCATACTTAGTCAATTTCCTCATTTTCCTTCCTCTTTACTCTCCACAGTTCATCCTTGATCATTTTCCTTCCTCCCCTTACTCCATACTTAGCTATTTTTCCTTATTTCCACCCTACTCTCCTTCCTCTCTACTCTCCATACTTAATCATCTTTCACTACTCTCCATATCCCTCTACACTACTCTCCATACTCTCCCATACTTAGTCATTTTCACTACTACCCTCTATACTTAGTTATTTTCCCCACCCAATAATCCCAAAACTTACTCGTTTTTCTTTATTGTGGAATTCCCTAGTCCCACAACCCACAATTTGAACTTCCCACAATCTCACAATTCACACTTCCCATTTCTGCATTACCCAAATTGCACCCTCGTGACTTAGTCATTTTACTGATTTTTACACTTAGTTTTTTTTTAGTCTTATACTTAGTTTATTTTTTACTTTTGAATGCGGATGTGGGAGCCCATATTATGATTTTTCTACATCACCCTACCCTGACAAACCATTTTTACTAATTTTTATTGACCCGCATTACCCTACCTCTGCATTGCCCTATTTCTACATAATTCTATTTTACGATTTTATTAATTATTCATTATATTCTTATGTTTTATCCCTTTTCCCCTCCTTTGGCATGTTGGGACATGTGGTAGTGACGTTTACCCACCATATTGGGACACGTGGCAATGAGGTGCACCTACCATATTGGGACACATGGCAGTGAGGTGGACCTATCCCTATGTGACATGTGGTAGTGAGGTGGACCTATCACATTGTGACACATGGAAGTAGGTGGATCTACCCTCGGGTGACACTTTGATGATATTTATTGGACACACAAATGACTGGGCAAGTGATTTGGCATGATGACTAGGCGATGACATGGAAACCAAAATTTACACTGTGCACAAGCTATGAAGGGCTCCTGTTATAACCCTAAATTGCACCACACATGTAGACTTGGCATCAGGCCATCTTACTTACTATTTTTTCCAAGCCAATACAGAACAACTCTTCCTAAAAACACAATTTTTTAAGATGTATGCACCCTGCACCAATACTGCATGCATATGTACACCAGATGTGCCACTACTGCCCATGTACGTACGCTAGTTGCGCCATTACAGCCCGCGTATACCCACAAAAGTGGCAAAAAATAAAAAGTTGTAAGGGATTCGTTGAGATTACGGGCTATTGGGTAGTTTCCCAACCAATTGACCACCTATAGCCCATCACCCAACCGAATAACCATATTTTTGTCATATAAAAATAGGTTTTGGGGTCTCATTCCAAGGATAAACATAGCAACAGTGAAACTCTGTCCATTTTTCTTTCCCCCCTTGCCCCAAGAATTTGCAGCCACATTGTGAGTTTTGAGCCAGAATTCCCTATTCTTGCCTTTTTCCTCATCCATAAGCCTATGCCCATTCTCTAAAGAGAAGTGTGATAGAATAAGGATACGTGGAAGAAGTTGGAGCTTGGTGAAGAGGATCCCAGGACCAGGTTCGAGGAGCAGTCGTCGATCTCATTTTGTAAGAAACTTTGTTGGATTAATATAAAGAAGTACTTTTTCCTTCCCGCCATATGATGTGTTCAATATTCATGTTTAATTTACATTTTGTTATGACATCTAACCTACTAATTCATATATAGAATGCATGTTCATAGTTTCTTGTTTGTCTTTTGGTGAATGCAGGTCAGCCTCGAGAGGATATTCGCAGTTGAGAAGCAACCGAACGCATAGGGATCAACATCGGACACATAGTTTAAGGTAGGACTATCATATCCATGTACTTTGTACTTTATGCATGAATGTGGGGTGTTGTCGGGATAGTTGTTAAAAGTAGGAGACTTTAGACGGTTAGCTTTGCCTTCACTTTATAACCCTAGTGTAGTACGTAGGGGGGGTTTCCCACTATAGCAAAATTGGCGACCATACTGGGGAGCCTCTAGGGTTTTTAGGGTATCTTTTTGGGTGTCTTAATTGGTTTAATTACCTCTTTGAGTTCTCTGTAAGTTACTGAGTCTTTAAGGGATTTTGGTATGCCATACCAGTACTCCTTGCCTTGTCAACTTTGAATATTGGTTTTTCTTTTTGAGAAGTTACAGAGGTGTATGCGGCATGTAGTGGGACTGCCTGCATACATATGCACCCTAAGTTTGGACAGCCCGCGTACATATCCAGGTTGCTTAAGTGTCAGTTGCGTGCCTATGTCAGAAAACCTTTTTCTCAAGAAGAGGCAGTCATCCTCTTCCCTGATTGAAGTTTGACTTCTCAGGGGTTTCTTGATTTAGTCCTGGTCTCTGTAGTTACTATCTTTGAGCCTAGGTTTGGCGTCAATTTCTTTATCTTTTAATGATTGCTTGTGTTTTCGTTGAAAGGGTTTCTCTTTGATGAGTCTGTGAGTCTTTTATGTTTTAGCCTTTGTAGTTCTTTCAATGACTCCCTGCAATCCGCAGTAGCCCTGAAATTAGTTTCTTGGGTCTTGTCTTGTCTTTACTTTTCCCTTTCACTTTCTTTAGAAGAAAATAAAAGAACTCATTTTCAAGTTTCTTATTTTTGAAGCATATAAAAAAAAAAAAAAATAGTTTCTTGTTTGGTTAAAGTAGTTAGGTTAGTTGTCTTTACTTGTGAGGAAGAAGAATGTTTTCTTAAGTTCTTTACTAAATACTTATGACTTTAAGTAGCTCGTACTCGAGCGAAATTCAGCTTTGAGTCTTTTCTTTTAAAAGATCTTAGAAAAAAAAGTTAGTTAGAAAAGTTGGTTAAAGAGTTTTCAATTTGAAAATCTTTGTTTGTTGAAGAAGTAATTTTGTTTCTAGCATTTGTTCTTCTCTTTCGTCTCTTTACAAACACCATTAGTTTCATTTCCTTTCCTTTGACTTAAGATAAACCACTTAAAATTAATGCTTAATTAAAATTAATCATGCTTTCATGTTTGTAGGGTCCATCAACTAGATTAGGCTAGAGCCTTGATTTAGGTTGGAGAGGAAACTCTTCAAGGCTATAAAACAAACATAAGAGTCTGTGCTAGGGAGTGAAAAAAGTCCAGTAACATGGAAATTATCTAGGACCCCCCTCTAACATAGGGGTTAAACATGAGGTTGCGTGTAGAAAGGTAGTGGAGATAACCCCTCCAAAGTCAGACCAATCATAGCAGAGGAACACATATAGAGGACTTATCTTGGGATTGCGTTGATCGCATTTGCCACGGAGCTTTGTGGGTCTTGAATCCGTTCAAGGTCCTCAGTCGTCTTCTAGAACACTTGATTCTGATACCCTCGATAGGTTTTAGGCTTGATACCATGCTCATTGTGTTCCACCCGACTATCAACTGTACCTACCTGGTAGTTGTTCATGAGATGGCAACCTAGTTGCCTTTGATTTTAGGGACTTACACAGGTGACTGTGGGGGTATACCATGGTACCTAGGGTAGACATTGGGCCACGCTTTGTAGAGTATACCTGGAGGGTGCTTTCATGTTCGAGTTTCACTTTCACCGGTAAGTTTCTCTAGTGTTGGTTGTTGTCACTGTTCTTCCAACTAGTAATAGTGGTTTGCTTGTTGCATCTCATAGGAAGTTTTTCTAGTGCGTGTTTGGTCTTGAACATTAGAAAAGCCTTAATGTGTCATTGATCTTCTCACACAGTGGAATATCAAGAGCTCCGTCAGTCATGAAGGCTTTTGGGCCTATCGTCGGTTAACTTGAAGCCACCATTGCCACTGTGAAGGCAAAGACTTGACCAGGAAGGGTCATTTGAGGCGACTGGGCCACAGGAAACTGTACCCAAGCCATCTCTGAGAGGAGAACATTCGTTTCTGGAGGAACTGACTATTTCTGACCTTGGAGAGAAATCTCTCAGTCCGTATAACTCTCTGATCACTGACTTGTCGACACCACTTCTGATACAGCTTGCCCCTCCAAGGGTAACGCATCACAAGCGTTAGATAATACTGTAAGTAGCGATGGAAGAAAATGATGATACTTCGTTAGGGAATCCTCATACTCCCTCTATGGTTGCCATAATTGGGGGCGTTCCACCTCCTAAATCACCTTCACAAGTCTGAGCCACAATGGTCTATACTAACTCTACCTTAGGCAGTGGTATGATTCTGTCCATGGCAGCGATCACTGCACCATTTACAAAGAGTGCGACAAGCCCTTTTTTTTCATATGGGATGCCCAACTTTGACACGAACTCGGTCCTCACCTACTCCACCCTACAGACTTTGGTTCTGGGGGAAGGGAGCTCTAACGCTCCTCTAGAAGGGTCCATGGGGGGCAACTCAGCCCCATATAATGGTTTCTCTTACGTCGGGGGTCATATACCTCCGTCATCCCCCTCGCTTGGCGGTGCTTCTCAACAGCTTGCCTGGCCGAACATGAATCACGGCTCGTTCAGAGCAAGTAGTCAAGGAACTTCTTCTAGTACTACACCGGTGGGTTCTTTGTCATTCTCTTTGTTCGGCATGTTTGGTAACAATGCATTCTCATCAGCTATTGTCTCAGCCAAGGGAAACCCTAGTTTTGGATCATAAAATCTTGCGTAGGGTATTATTCCTACATAGGGGGCACACACTTCTCAAGGACCTTGGAATCTGTGGCAGGGATCATTTCCCTCGTCGAGGATGTCGACTGGGGGAAACCCCTTCCATGGTCAATGGAACCCCGAGCAAGGCTCAGTACCTATGCCCGTCAGATCGACAGGGGGCAACCCTTTCCAGAACCTTTGGAACACAACATTGGGAGAAATCCCTTCTCAACCCTCAATGTCATATTACAGGAGTCATCCGATGACGTCTCAACCAGCGAAGTATCTAAATGTTAACCTTGGCCATGGTTTTTACCAGAACCCAGGCCAATTACCTAACTTTTCCTAGCAACCTGGTGCCAGTTGAATCCCAGGCTCCTATCCTCCTATACATATTCAACAACCTAAGCTACCATTTCTGGAAACTTTGTATTTGCCAGACTTGTTAATATTATTGAATGACCCAATTTGTCATGATCCACGTTGGCCTACTATGCCAACCAAGTTTCCCTCGGACATTCCAAAGTTCAAAGGCAAGCCTAACGAAGATCTAGGAAATCATGTGACCACATTTCACCTATGGTGCTCGTCCAACTCTTTGAAGGACGACTCCATCCAGTTGCGTCTGTTTCAATGCACTCTTATCGGGAGTTCTGTGAAATGGTACATCGAGATTGATTGCTCAAGATACTCTAATTTTCGTGAATTGGAAATGGTTTTCTTAAACCATTTTTCAATTACCTGTGAGATACGATGTTGGCACATAACTATTGACCAACTTTAAGCAGACAAAAGCTGACCATATCTTTGATCACAACCGAGAATGGTGGCACCGGGAGAATTTGATTAAATTAACAATTCCACCAACATTCCTATTGTAATGGTTCCTTAAGTCTTTGGTACCCCAGCTATCCAAGGACGTAGCAACATCAGGGGTCTTTTCGGAGGAAGAGGCGATAATGAGAGCTCAAAATCTAGAGTTGATTTACTCTCAGTCTGGTTTGCTTTACAAAGTTTTACCAGATGCGCCACAGTCTATTCTTGATAAGACTAGACACAAGTCTGGACCACATGTTGACGGCATTGTTGGTTCAACCAATTGCAACAATTGTCGATACAGCAAACAGTGGCTAGCCCAACTCCTAGTTCAGATGCTCCCCCTGTTCAGACGTCAGATGTACACAGTGTGCAATTGACGAACCCAAAGGCCAACCAATAGGTCGAAGGGAAGAAAAAACAATGAAAGAAGGGTAAGGGGGATAAGAAACCGACCAATAAATATGGCAGGGGAAACACAGAGAGAAAGAAGTCGAAGTATCTGTGCAACCTATGCATGGAAGACCACCCGACTCACCTGTTTCGTCGACTCACGGAGGCCCAAATGTTATTGTGCAGTAGCAACCTACAGTGTTAACGAGCCCATTTCCTCATGGGCAAAATTTAACTCAATCCTCTGCGAACACAGATGGGGGTAGTCAGGGACCCCCTTCATCATCTAGTAATCCCTCGACCTTGAATATCTATATGTTGAAAGGTGAAGCTGACATAGTTACTAGGGCACATGATTACAGAACGCCAAGTACTACCGAAAAGGGTAAAGAAGCCGAAAACCCATATGTTCCTCTTCATATCGAGAGAAGGATGGGTGAAACAATGACACACATCCCAAAAGGGGAATTCAAGAAGGCTTCACATAATCCAAACTCGAGGGCCCCCCAGAACTACTCTGTGGTGGATGATTTGTCACAAACCCCTTGCACGATGTCTGCTTTGGAAGTCCTCCAGAGCTGCCCTTCGCATAGAAAGGCTCTGCTAGTTGCCTTAAGATCCACTAAGACAAGTAATCCAGGAAATATCATGCTTGATACAACCGACTCGAAGCCTCATCTCCCATACCATGTGGCATTTCAGATAGTAGTGGCTCACCCCACGAAATATTCTACCTGGAATATTTTTCATACGGTGGTTGATGAGGGTGCCTCGACATGCATGATGTCATTGGCGTGTTGTAAGGCCATTGGCCAACCCATTCTGTCTCCTTCACCTACTCTTATTATGGATTTCGACGATCGTTCTTTCAGACCACATGGAATCATTCCTTCTTTCCCCATTCAGTTAAGAGGGAAGACCATGTGCGTCAAAGTTGAAGTGGTTAATGCGCCTCTCGACTACAACCTCATGTTAGGAAGAAGTTGGACTTATGTCATGCATGCAGTGGTTGCCACAGTTTTTTGGGTCTTGTTTTTTACACATGAGGGTCGAATCGTGACCATTGATCAATTGTCCTTCTCTAGACATGACCCTTCATCAGGGGCATTCACGGTCCTGATGATTGACAACCCATAGCTCGATGTTGTCAATGTGGGGGTTGGTTTGTGCCCACCTCTCATGGGTACTTTTGATTACCCGCCTCCTTCCAGCAATATATAGGTTGTCCCCGACCAACCTAAGGCTGAAATCTTTTCAGTGTCGTCATTTCGCACGACTTACTTTAATGATCTGTGGATTCTTCCTTCCCCATCAGCCATGACGAAAGGGACAGGGAACCATGGCATGTCCATGCCCTTGTCTGTGGTATAAGTTGCGTACTCTATAGTCTAGCAAGCTTCCGTCAACCCCAATCTGACTCCCGCGTAGGAGTTATATCCAGTTCTCGAGCCTGCCTAGGCTCAAGGTTCCCTTGACACTAATGATTCTTTAGACTTGGTCTTGCCCTCTGACGAGGTGATTTTAGAGGCATTGACTAGTCTAGACAGACCCAGGGATGATCTCCATCATAAATCATATTTCCTCCCAGAGTTAGGAAGAATAGAGGCAGGAGAATTTGTGTTGACTATGACTGGAGATAGGTCTTGTCCTATCAATCCTCTAGCTATGCACGCAGTTTATAAAGAGGGTAATATGGAAACCATCGCTAAAATGATACCTATCGATATCTCTAGAACCCCTGGCATCATGGAGAATGTCTTTGTCGAAGCGGACTGTTCCCCCGAGGAGATTCAGATCTACAAATATTTATATAAATCATTCTGTGACATTTTTGCCTGGTCTTACAAGGAAATGCTAAGCATTGATCCAAGAATCATCGAACATGAGATTACGACTTACCCTGATGCCAAGTTGGTCTGATAGAAGCTTCATCCAATTAATCCTCGGAAAGTATCAGCTATTAAGGATGAAGTAGATAAACTACTCAAAGCTATTTTCATCTACCTCATCCAATTGACTCAATGGGTGTCGAATCTCATTCCAGTCAACAAAAAGCAGGGACTAATTCGCATATGTACGGACTTCCATGATTTAAACAAGGCATGGCCAAAGGATAATTTCCCCACCCCATTCATTGATCAGATCATCGATGAATGTGTAGGCTGTGAGGTCTTTTCTTTCATGGATGGTTTCTAGGGATACAATCAGATACAGATTAATCCCGAGGACCAACATAAAACATCTTTTATATGTCTATGGGGTACATTTGCTTATCATAAGATGCCTTTTGGCCTAAACAATGTTGGAGCCACTTTTCAGTGGGCCATGTCTTTTGCTTTCAACGATATCAAACACGTAGTCGAGGCTTATCTCGATGATTTAGTGTCACGATCTCATAAGAGATTTGATCATCCCACACACCTCTGAATTATCTTTGAGTGATGTCGCCACTATCAGATTCGCTTGAATCCAAACAAATGTAGTCTCTATGTGACGTCGAGTCGTCTACTAGGTTTCACAGTGTCGACAAAAGGGATCATGGTCGATCCTCTAAAGGTTGAGGCAATAGTTCAATTGCCTCCCCCGTGCATAATCCCTCAGCTTTAGAGTTTACAAGGATAAGCCAATTTTCTTCGGCGTTTTATTACAAACTATGTCGATATCACTAAAGGTTTTATGTGTTTACTGAAGAAGGGAGTTCCTTTTCATTGGGATGAAGCCACTTAGCGCTCTTTCAAAGTGTTTAAATGCACCCTCACATCTGCCCCTCTACTTCAGCCACCCAATTATAATAAATATTTCTTATTGTATTTGGTCGCGGCAGAGTCGACCATCGATATGGTCTTGGTTCAAGAGGAAGATTTGGTTGAAGAACACGTCATTTATTACCTAAGTTGAGGCCTAGTTGGACCAGAACTCAACTACTCCCACGTTGAAAAACTTGTGTTGGCAGCAGTACATGTTGTCTAATGGTTCTGTCACTATATCTTGTTTCGCAAGACCACTATCATTGTCGTTGTGAATCCGTTCCAATACATGTTGACACGACGTGCAATCGGCAGAAAGATCAGTAGATGGATTGTTATCCTCCAGGAATTTGACTTGGATTTTGTGTCTGTGAAATCTAAAAAGTCATCGGTCTTTGTAGAACTTATATCGGAACTTCCGGTCGAGTCAAATGATGTTACACCCGAAGAATCACCGATTAAAGGAGATATTTTTTTGATTTCATCTTTGGATCCCTAGTATGGAGATATACTAGTCTATCTCCAGACTTTGAAGTGCCCCGCCTCTGCTTCTTGTGATGAGAGTCGACGTATATGCCATCAGGCAAAAAACTATCTCATACTCGAAGACACTTTGTATCGTTGAAGTGTAGATTGCATCCTTCGTCGGCGCCTTACTCATGAAGAAGTGGAACTCGTGCTTAAAGACTGCCACACTGGAGCACATGGTGGTCATTTTTCTGGGTTGGAAACAGCCCAAAAGATTCTAGAGCCGGTTACTATTGGCCGACGTTGATCAAATATTGCGTTGAATCGGTCAAGAAGTGCCACCCGTGCCAGATCCTCTCACGGAAGATGAGGGAACATCATGCTCCCATGTTTCCCATCATCACCGTTGGCCCCTTCTCTGAGTGGGGGATTGATTATACTACATGCCACCTCCCTTCAGCCAGGGGGCACCACTATATCATCGTAGCAGTAGACTACTTCACCAAGTGGGTTGAATCTATGTCAACATTCAAAGATGATGGAGAGACATCAATTCTCTTCTTGTTTAATCAGATAATAGCAAGGTTCAGTGTCCCTAAGAAGATTGTCACTGACCATGGTAGTCACTTTTAGAATAAAATGATGTCTGAATTAACGTCAAAGCTAGGTTTGAAACAAGAACATTCATCACCTTATTACCCACAAGTGAATGGTTAGGTGGAAGCTGTGAATAAGTCTCTCAAGACCATTCTACAGTGAACGATCAATTCGGCCAAGTCAAATTGGCATTTGATGTTGTACTCAACATTGTGGGCCTACTGAACATTTGTAAAGACTCCCACTAGTTTCTCACCTTTTCAACGTGTTTACGGGTTGGAAGCATTCTTGCCTATAGAATGCCAGATACCATCTCTTAAGTTGGTAGTACAGTAATTTCCAGACATTTCACCGCTTGAGGAATTCTTATTATATCTCGAGCAACTCGATGAGAAATGACGCGATGCAACCTTGGCTAACGAGGCTCACAAGCATAAAGTCAAGTGTCAGTATGATCGGTCCATTCATCCTCAGATTTTCTCTGAAGGCAACCTTGTCTTGGTCTATGACCAAGATAAGGATCCCCTAGGGACAGGCAAGTTCAAACCCATGTGGTTCGAACTGTTCATCGTGAAGGAGGTATTAAAGAAGGGCACTTATCATATGGTTGACTTTGAAGGGAAATCTTTAGCAGAGCCTAGAAATGGGCTCTACCTCAAGAAGTACTACTTGTAGGTGGGTTACCTTGGGTGACTTCTTGTATACATGTATAGTTCTTATACATTTTAGTTTTGATCTTTTTTGTTTTATGGACGTGTCATTTTTTATGTCAGCTTTTTCACTGTGGCAGATGTCAAGTGAATCAGACATGTCCGTTGGATTCACGGATGATGCTAGCTGGCACACTCGAAGGCTTGCTTCTGCAACTTGGGTGATCTTCACACCTCAAGGCTAGTTGTTATCTTATGGAGGTATCTATTTAGGTGACGCCACAGATAATGTCACCGAATATAGTGTAGTAATAGAGTTGCTTCGTGACGCCTTGTCGCATGGTATCTCTTACCTCCGGGTCTAATTAGATGCACAATTGGTTGTGTCCTAGTTAAATGGGGTTTACCGCATTTATGATCCTACTCTACATCGACAATTCCTTAGGGTACGTCTCTTAGAACATTGTTTTGATTACATTACGTATATCCATGTTCCTAGGAGATTGAATCAAATGACAGATACTCTAGCTAATCAAGTATTAGATTGGCATATTGCACACACATAAGAAAAAGCACACACATACACATGTAAATAAATGTAACCCATAAGACAAAAATATGTACATATATATATATATGAAAAGTATCAAAGTACATAGGTGGGAACAAGCGCCTCAAAAAATAACGAGTCTAGTATATAGCGCGGGGCTTACGCCCTCAAAAATATACAAAGAGTTCCCTTGGCACGAAAAAATGGTCCATCCTAAGCTAACCACGAGGCCTATTGGCCCTGCCATAGTGGACTACAGAGTTTGATAAATGCCAAAATAGCTAGACCCAGGTCCGTGGCACCCCAACAACATGAAGCTACATAGATGGCGGGAGATCCTCAATCTCGGTCGTGGGCACAGTATGGGTGAGTGTGGTCAAGTTCCGCTCCACTCATCTCAAAACTCTCTTAGCCGCTCCGGCTAGAGGTACCCCCGCTATTGTTGTTGGTCCGACGGTTGCTGTTGGCAATGCCTCTGGTCATGGACAGCGCCTGCTCTACGTAAAATCAGTTGGACACACTAGTCCCACATATGTATATAATAGATACAAAGTTGTCAAATACTCTAGTATACATAAAAAGGATATATATAAAAAGAAACTAAAAATAAATAAAAACTTTTAAAAGCAAACGTACCTAACTCTCCTCGCTCTGCTCTAGGAGGTACGGGCATGTCAAGATCCCTGTAGAAGTTGATCCCGACATAGGGGTAGTCCTCTATAGACGAAATCTGTCGAGACCACCAGTCAAAAAAAGTATCATCAAAGGCGTCAATGGTCATCCCTCCCCCCTATCGTGGAAACAATGTTGCCCATCTACACACTACTGGGAAGGAGGCCACATGCCCCCATACTATCTCTCGTGGACTAAGACTGGGTACCCTCTCGAAGAAGAAAGAGCACAGAATAGTCCCAAACCTGAAGCTCTTGTTTTTTCACCCACGACACTCTGTGAGTTGTCTCTTCATGCACTCTATCATGGTTGTACTCCAATCGAACACTTGTGCATTTAAGCATTGTACTGCGCAATGCATATGCGCCCGAGAGGCCTGATGTAAAGCCACAGATCTAGTGATCTACCCAATAAGTAAAACTATCACTTTTAGTGATAGGTTGGTGATTTTGTGGATCGGTACATAGGAACCCACTTTATCTGTTTTGTCCTTGCAATTTTTCCCAATCAACTCGGCAATGTTGTGAGGCCCAGAGGGAAAAGCACGAAGGTTGATTGGTTCCCCTCTCCTCAACAGGCCAGTTAGAAAATAAATATCTTCAATCGTTGGAGTCAACGACTGTCCCTCGAGCATAAATGCCTCTACATATGGGTGCCAGTAATCCACTAAGGCGTTCAGCAGCCTGGGTTGTGCCCTCATGAGTGGACACTGGAAGAATTTCCACAACCCGCATTGTTTTAATGCGGCGACAGCAACAGGTTCTTCCTCAACCAGTATATCAATGTCCTCATGCTCCCTCTCTCTCCGATGCACATACCTTTTGCAAAATGTCAAGTTCAAAGAGGAGTCAAATAATGCATTTTCACTTTTTTCATATGTTAGAGGGTGTACGCAGGCTCTACTACGAACAGTCGCATATGTACGCGGGTAGATTATTATTTTCCCACGTGCATACGTGGGCTATGCTTAGACAGCCTACGTACATGCAGGGCCGACCTTTTTAAAGGTGTGTGTCCCCCTAAAAACAAAAAGAAATGCAAAAAGAAGGAATGGAAATGCATGAGGATCTAGTTTGTACTTACTTGGTCCAAGCGGAAGTTCGTTTCGTCCACTGAATCTCCCAGAATCAACTTCTTTCACAAAGGGGTGTTTTTGGCTTTTTGGTCAATTCTCAATTTGCAATGGTGATAATGAGCTGCCAGCTTCTATTTATAGACTTTTTTGGCTCTTTTTGTCATTTTTTGACTCCCGTTGTCGTTTTCTCTGCCTTGAAAAACATGTAAAGTGGTTCTTGAGTTTCTCATTTGATGTTATGATACACTTTATCTTTGGTTCGGTGAACTTTTTGGGAGTTGGGGCACTTTTAAGGTCCTTTGGTGAAAAGTCATTTTTCCAATTTTGTGCATTTAAACTAGGATTCCACCTCCACTTGTTGCGCCTCATTATCTTTTTCTCTTTACCATAGGATTGACCCCACTGAATTGCGACACGGAACCATCATTTCTTCTCTAGAAGTGTCGTAATTTACTGGTAGAGCCTACCCTCACATGGATGCCCTAGGTAGATCCTGGTTGCATTTTGGTGTCCATGTTGTCACTAATGACTATAGGCTTAGGAGTCCTTTTAGTATTGTTTTGATTATGAGTTTGATCCTTTACATGTCTGATATATTATCACTCTTGGCCTCACCCTCGAGACTCCCAAAAAACAAATGGGTCTTCTTTTAATCCCTTTTCAGGCCCTCTAAACATGAAAAGATTGACAAGCGATCTTGTTTCCCTTCACGCTCGCCAAACTAAAATTTGAAGGCACGCCTGTCCGACGGTAGTTTACCCCTTTTTCGGTCTGGATGGTCAATTGTACGAACAAACGTATACCCTAGGAACTTCGATTCACTAGAAGAGTATTCTCAGGTATAAGTTTAACCCTTTTTGGGGCCTGAGGGACTAAATTTATGAAAAAGGAACCCTCATGGAGTCCATAGTTAAGCTCTTTTCAAACTCCATAAAATTGAAAAGATCGTCGAGTGAGCTTGTTTCTTCACACTCGTTAAACCGGTCCAGAAGAACATCCATTATGGAGTCCATAGTTAATCTCTTTTCAGACTCCTTAAAATTGAAAAGATCGTTGAGTGACCTTGTTCTTTCACACTCGTTAATTGGTTCAGAAAAACATCTACTGGAATGAGTTTACCCCTTTTTCCAGCCTGTAGATTAAGGAGGAAAAAGGTACACCTCAGGAGATTCGTCTCGCCGGGAGAGTTCTCCTCAGTAAATTTCACCTTTTTCGGGCTAAGGAGACTAAATCTAGAAAAAGGAAGTGAGTCCATAGTTAAGCTTTTTTCAGACTCCTTAAATTTGAAAAGATTGTCGAGTGATCTTGTCTTTATCACACTGGTTAAAATGGTTTTGAATAGATGTCTTTTCGGTGCTAATTTATCCCTTTTTTCGAGCCGACTAGACTATCTTCGAAAAAGGTACCCCAATGGAGTCTTCTTTTGCACTTTTTCAAACTCTCTAAAAATGAAAAACCATCGAGCTTACCTTCTCTGGGATCATTTAAAAATTACATTGAAGGATGTTATCATTATGTCCTATTAATCCCAATTTCATTCTTGTGTCTTTGGCCTAATGCGGGCTCCATGGTGCTCTCAACTGAACCTCTGAAGCATGCCTTATACGCAAGACTTGTAGCACTTTGCCTTTGAGTCTTGACACCTTGACCCATGGAGGAATTTTCCCGAGTGTCCTTTCCCTGCACTCGTCTCCTTGCTCTGAGCATTAGTGTGTTCCTTGTGCTTGGAACTAGTATGCTTGCGACACTCGTTCCTCCTTTGTAACGTAGCATTCTTTTATTCTTTTTCAAGCTTTTAAAATATTGAAAAAGACAAAAAAAGACAAATATACCCCAAAACGAGGATGGGAAAGCATTTTCTTTTTATGGCAACACAATGAGTCGCCCTTGGACAAAGCACATCCTTTCATTTGTTAGTCAATCTTTGGGATTTAATATGACCTTAGGAACCTGTTCTCGTAACATAGAGTTGTGTCCTCCTCCGCTTGGTTATTCTTCCAAACATATGGAGAGTTTGCATTGCCTCCTACATCGTGAACTTATGTCAATGTCATGCTTCCTGAGTCTGATCATCAGTCGTTCTATTGTCCAAGGGAAGTTTTACCCAACTTGAGTCATCCTTTCTGCAGTTTGTCTCTTGACCTCATGCCCGACCATCCCTAAAGTCCAATCAAGCCCTTGTTCGAAATAAATGAATTTCTCTGCCTGATCACCGAGATCTTCTTGTTTGTTCCCCGGCGAGCCATCGAAGACCTCTAAGTAGTGAATTTGTACACTCACATTGCACTCCTACCCAAGTTTTGAAGATCTTGAAGTTGTTTCTCGAGCTCTGAAGACCTCATCTCCAGCCATCAGGCGTCGTTGGCTTCTTGGAGATGGATACTATACATGTATATCTTTGATTTTGAGATGTAGATCCATTGTATATTGCTCATGGCTACACTTTATATAGTTATATGACATGGATCTATAGTGTATTTGATTGGCAGCCATTATTTATTTCATCCCGAGCATGGGTATGCCTACCTCGGTGAGACAATTGTTATTTTGCAGATGGCACCTCTCGAACCCCAATCCCAG
The DNA here is from genome assembly GCA_900067695.1 of Picea abies. Classification (NCBI taxonomy): domain Eukaryota; kingdom Viridiplantae; phylum Streptophyta; class Pinopsida; order Pinales; family Pinaceae; genus Picea; species Picea abies. The sequence continues at coordinate 16,121 of CBVK0102935600.1, forward strand.
GCTCACTCACTTCGTACGTTGGTAAAGATTTGTTATGTATTTTGGCCATCAGATGCTATTCTGACCTCACACACTAGGGGGCACCTATTATAACCCTAAATTTCACCACACATGCATACCTGGCATCAAGCCATATTACTTACTATTTTTTCCAAGCCAATACAGAACAACTCTTCTTAAAAACACATTTTTTTAAGATGTGTGTGCCCTGCACCAATACTGCTCACGTATGTACGCTAGTTGCACCACTACTGCCCATGTACGTACGCTAGTTGCACCATTACAGCCTATGCATACCCACAAAATTTGCAAAAAATAAAAAGTTGCAAGGGATTCGTTGAGATTACGGGCTATTGGGTAGTTTCCCAACCAATTGACCGCCTATAGCCCATCACCCAACTGAATAACCATCTTTTTTTCATATAAAAAGAGGTGTTGGAGTCTCATTCCAAGGAGAAACATAGCAACAGTGAAACTCTGACCATTTTGCTTTCCCCCCTTGCCCCAAGAATTTGTAGCCACATTGTGAGTTTTGAGCTAGAATTCCCTATTCTTGCCTTTTTCCTCATCCATAAGCCTATGCCCATTCTCCATAGAGAAGTGTGAGAGAAGAAGGATATGTGGAAGCAATTGGATCTTGGTGAAGAGGAGCCTAGGACTGGGTTCGAGGAGCAGTCGTCGATCTCATTTTGTATGCAACTCTGTGAGATTAATATAAAGAAGTACTTTTTTCATCCCGCCATATGATGTGTTCAATATTCATGTTTAATTTACATTTTGTTATGACATCTAACCTACTAATTCATATATAGAATGCATGTTCGTAGTTTCATGTTTGTCTTTTGGTGAATGCAGGTCAGCCTTGGGAGGAGATTTGCAGTCGAGAAGCGACCGAATGCATAAGGATTGACATTGGACGTGGAGTTGAAGGTAAGACTATCGGATCCCTATTCTTTGCACTTTATGCATGAATGTGGGGTGTTGTCGGGATAGTTGTTAAAAGTAGGAGACTTTAGACGGTTAGCTTTGCCTGCACTTTAGAACCCTAGTGTAGTCTGTAGGGGGGGTTCCCACTATAGAATCTCCATAGTTCTCTCTATTTCAGACAAAAATAATATGGGGATGCATTTTACTTATAAACAAGATATGAGAACTATTCCCCAATGCATGTGGGATAAATGGGGAAGATTTTTAATCGAGGGCACAAAATTCATGTGGATAAAATGGTGGCTAAGTCTCCATCTTCCATAGGCCATAAATTTTGATCCCAATGTCTAATTTGAGAAAACAATAGCTTGTTGGAAAGATAGATACGGGGAGAAAAAATTGGGATTAGTTTCCATGGATGAAATCATGACTATCATTCCATGAAAATTAAATTATATTTGGGATTATTTTTGGGCTTGGAAACAAATTATTTTTGGAAAATTGTTTATTGAAATAAATTCACAAGCTTCTAAAGTGGGTGCCAAATGATGATATGGATATCCAAGTTTACATTTACAAACGAGAAAATAAAACCCTAACTGAAAAGTAGATTCAAAAATATGAAGAGAAAATATAAAAGAGGAAAAACAAACATATTCAAAGGGTCTGCAATCAGGAGTTTTTGCAGCGGTGACGAGTTTGCATAAATCAAGTTTTTCATTTCCATGATTTTGTGAATTAACATGCTTAACTTTATTCCTCATCTTTCATTCTACTTGATTCTTTCCATCAGGTTTTCCATGTATGTTTGGCAACAGGAAGATCTGAGTCTGGTTAGCTCTTTCTCTAGATTCTTCCATTCATTTCTCATGATGTTTTAGGTCCAGAGGAGAAAAATCTTTTCTTGTAAAATGGAAAATGCATTTAATTCAATTTATGTAATTTTCATTGAGAACTTGTTGAGGTTATTTCATCCCCCTTGTCTCGGACATTATTAAACTTATCGATTTGAGGTTCTTGTGGTGAGGGTTGTTAATAGAATCGATCGTATATTCCACAGTCGTCATTTTGATTGTTAAACTTGTTAAATTGATATATTATTATAAATTTCTCCCATAAGAAACTATTTTGGGGCATTACATTAGTGATTTTTTAGACTTGGAGTGTAAAGCATGAGATTTCAACCGTATTGTCCATCAAAATCGTTTTTGAGTTATAATGAAGTGATCATGTAAAGTTGTTTGATGACCTATCCATTTTACTTTTCTTTCATCTTACAAAGTCATAGTTGATTATGGGTTCACATCATTTCAAAAGTAAGGAAGAATATTTGTTGAAAGAAGACTCCAAACCATGTAGATAAAAATCTCCGCAAACATATTTATCTATTTTTATCTATATATAACAACTTGTATATATGTATATAAGAGTCTGTACATAATGGTTTCATTGGAACATTTGTTGGGTTTTTTTATTGCATGCATTTAAGTTCAAAAGAATAATATTGTGTATCAAGAAAGAGGAGTACCACCTCTATAAAAATGCAAGAGGATTTATCCTCGTGATGTTATCGTAAAGATCTTAAAATAGTCTTTTAGATCAAAAATAGGTCATGCATGGTAGAAGGATAAAGAGTTCAAAATAAGTGTTCCCAACTCCCAGGACACCTGATTTAACAATATCTACAACCACTAACCCCAATCATGATAGAAGGAGATTTCTCAATGTAACCTATGAGGTCCATGTCAAGTAACGTGCATTTCTACTAATCTTCAAGAGAGCTAAATGACAAACTATTGGTTGGAAAATTTGGCAGTCATGGGTTGTTATTTGAATTGTATTTGAAAACATAGGTATTTGGTTAAGTTTTCTTTATGTAGTGAAAGCATGGTTAGATTAAATAGAAATGTTTATACTATCTTGATGAAAATCATCACATGACTATAAGGTATTAATGGTAAATACTATAGGTAGGTTTGGAGTCATCCATATCTTTTTGGTTCTACAAAATTCTCTCTAGCCACGCTAGTTGTGCATGTTACTCTCCTTATTATTGTTGATGTTTTGGGCAGCATCAGGCAAACATTCTCCTCATATAGGCCATGTGAATTGGCTAAGGAGAATGGCCCAGGCATAGTCTTTATCCTTGATCATGTGACTTGAAAAGGACTAACAAATACTCAAGGTACATATGCATTGAGGAGATATTCTCCTCAGATGGCCATGTGACTTGGCCAAGGAGAATGGCCCAAGGCATTGATGTTCTCTGTGTATTAGCTTCAGGTAGACGTTCTCCTTATATGCCCATATGACTTAGCTAAGGAGAATGGCTCAGGTGTAGTCTCTATCCTTGATCATGTGACTTGACAAGGACTAATAGAGGCTCGAGGTGCTATGTGGGATAAGTATACATCAACTAGGTGCATGCCAGAGAAGATTACACCAACCATGCTCAAGGACAACATTTCTATAAAAAAAAAATCAAGAAGTAAAAGAAGACCCATATGACCATTAAAGAATCCTCAGGAAGCAATTGAAGACCCAAGAAGAGAAGTCAAACTCCACAAGTAAAAGACATAAAACAATGAAGTGAAATTGAAGACTTGGGAAGAGAAGTCGGCCCCACATAAAAAAGACAGGTTCTTGGACAAGTATAAATAGAGGTAGAGTCATTTCATTTGGAAATATACAACTCTTCTCTTCAAGTGTGCACTAGCAAGTTGCTAGTTGCAGTGCTGAGATTTTTGCTATCTCTTGGAGTAATTGTTATCTTGGTGAATGCATTTGATCCGGATTATTTTCGGCACGAAATGAGAGCGGAGATATAATAAAGAAGAGGAGTATGACACACCCATCACATGGGCTTTCTCACAAATGTCTCAACTCAATCCAGAGGAGAACAATCTGGAGAATGTCTCATGAAGCTGCAATAAACAACACTCAGAGCCTATGGACCTCCTGTATATATAAGGCTAAGCACCGTTGATCTAGATACTTAAAAAGGAGTAAGTAGGAGAGAGAGGGAGTTAGTCTTTAGTCAACTCAACCATGCCAACTAGCAGCACACACCATGTGCCAACTCATCACAATTCAATGCATGTGCTTTGACATCCTCATGCATGTGTTTTGATTGACTTAACCCTACATGCACCTAGGTTTTGCCAATTGTCATACTCTAAAACTGCCACATGTCCTCCTACATGGCAACTATACCTGCTAATAATAGCACTACTAAAAATAGCAGTCCACTCGAAAAATATGAAAAGACCAAAAATGTTCGGGACTTCTACGAGAACCCTATCAAATATAGTACACCTAAAATTAGGCACTGCTAAAAAGAGAAACTCCTTACATGTCATTGAAAATAGGCTCATCGGATTCGATTCTCTGCAAGGAACCCGAATATGTGCCCAGAATCGTCATATGAATCTCGGAACTCCAACTGTTATAAATAGTAAGTGTCTGCATGTCGTCTGAAAAAGGCTCAGTGGATTCGTGAGCTCGCAAGGACTTTGAATATATGATCAAAACTGCCATGCAGACCTCTAAACTTTGTTTCCTAAAAAGTAGGAAATCTATCTAAAATAACCATCTCTCTCTAATCCATGAAAACTTGTGCAAACTCTATCTCTAAAGCAAGAAACACCACTAAACCAACCCTATACCTGAACTCATATGGGAAGCAACCCCAACTCATGCAAAGCTATCTCTAGGAAAACAATTTAAATACCAACCAAATAGAACATGCTGGCATCTTAACCCTCAGTTGCAAGTGAAAAAATCCAGGGGTTAACAATTGTGACTCAAGGGGATGTTGAAATTTGCAACTTCGGGCAGTCATTTTCCACAAGAAAGTACAATAAAACCCATCTATATCATTAAAGAAGCCCTAGGACGACATTGAAGACCGAAGAAGAGAAGTCGGCCCCAGCAGTAAAAGATAGAAAATAATAAAGTAAATGTAAAGACCCATAATGAGAAGTCGGCCCCAGACAGGCGCCCAGATTAGTATAAATACAGGACTGGATCATTTCATTTGGATAGTCAGACAGTTCTCCTTCTGCAATGCACACAAAAGGCAGTTGCAGCTGCAGTTGTGGTAATTTCGCTATTTTTGGGTTTCTGGTTCTCTTGGATAGTGTGCCACACTTGGGGAAGGCACTACACTTGGAGAAGCTCTTTCTTGTTGTTATCTTAGCTATTCTATTTAGATGCTAGGTCTTCGAGACGCTAGCCTTGGGGACGATCTTCTCTGTATGGTATTTTGATCTGGTGATGGTGATGTGTTGCTAATATCTTGGACTGAATTCTTCTATAAGAAAGGTTGTTGGGTTTTCTCCCAAGGTTGGGTTTCCAAGGATAAATTATTGTGCTCTTGTGTCTATTGTGCATGGCTAATATTTCTAGATCTTGTTATTTCCACTGCATTGTTATAGTTGATATTTTCAGTGTATAGTTATTCTATGATAATTGTGGCATGAAAAGAAATTTTGTATTGAAATCATAAGGCAATAACTATCAGATTTGAAAATCTAAAAATTCAACATTTATTATAGCTATACTTGGTCTTCTAGACTCATTAAGTCAAGCTAAGCAATTACCATATGTGAAATCAACAAGTTTCCAAACCTTTGGACAAATTATGAATTCTCTAAATTTATGAACCCCCTGTATAAGTGCAAATCCCATGTATATTTTTAGTTAGCAACCCACATGCATATTCAAAATGTGCCCCACCCTCCCCAAAAAATATATATATGCATGAGCCTTGAGCAGAGATTAAGGAGGAAATACACTTGTGCAACGTGGATCTCCAGTCTCAAGTAATGGAACTATTTTCTAGGTATATAAATAACAGTTCTAGGTTTGAATTAAGGGACCACACTCTTATGCTAGAGAAATTGCCTAAACCTTATTAGATTTATTTTCCCTAAATCCTCTCCTTGGGCAGAACTAACCTATTTCTCTAAGTTCGACTGTGTGTGTGTGTGTGTGTGTGTGTATTATACACACACATGTATCAACCACACATGTGTATATATACATATACATGTGTGTATACATACATGTGTGTGTGTGTGTATGTGTGTGTATGTGTGTGTGCACGCGCGCGCATTATACTATAATCTTAAGAAGCGTGGTTGAATTGCTAACCTAAATATAGTTAGGGTTTATGTTTGGTATTGTTATTTGGATTATTATAAATGTTGATTTGAGAATGAAAAAGGTATTGTTGGTTTGATTGTGTGTAGGTACATTAGGAAGATTTTTGTTGGAATCTGATAGACCAAGTTGTGCACAACCATCAACTACAAACACCATTTATCAATCATTCATTTCTCTTGTTCTCCTTGTGTTTTTACTATAAGACATTAACAATTGGGAAATATTGATTACATATATATTATCCTCTATTTCAGTGAGACTCCAACCCTCTTGCTAAGGTTTCATAAATAGCATATTGAAAATTCCTACACCAAAGCTAGGATCTCCACTAGGGAGAATTCTCTGAATTCTTCTTTTTGGGTTCGCTTTTTCATTTTCTAATAGGTGTAGTTGGTAAAATTTATTCACTATGTTCGTCTATTTCTTAGTAACCCTAGGAGTGGGAAGTTGACTATTGTTTAGGCTTGAAACTTTATTTTATTGTCCCTACTCAATATATGCACGCAACCTTATGGGTTGATAGTGGCATGCAATGATATGGTTGTTTTTCTATAGTTTGCACACACTTTCTTCCACATGCTTGGTGCTATTCTACAACATGTGCATCATGTGTATGTTGCTCTTAAACAACTTGTGCACATCCATGTAGGTGGTGAAAATTTTCAATCTTACCAAATTGCATACCTAGATTTCAAGGTTTCCTTTGAAATATTGAAGTATTGCCTTATGTTTTGAATTTGGTGTAGCATAGTGAAGTTGTTTTTCATTTTGCCTTTGATGAAAAATAAAAATTGAATATTGTGAAAATTAAAAATATTTTCTTTTGGTTCATTTAGGAATCTCTTAGATGATTTGACACATTATGAAGTGACTGCATTTAAAGGAAAAGATCATATTACTTTTATCAATATTTTCTTATGAAACTAAAAAATGAATTGCTTGCTTTGGTTTGAAATACATTTCTTCAAAATTTTCATTGCATTCAAGCTGTGAAATTTTTGCATGGCTATTTATACTTCAATAATAATAATTATTTCAAGCATCTTGTTCAAGATTGAAATAGTGTTTCCATTTACAAACATTTTGTTTTTGTACCCTTTCACTTTAGAACATCATCATTTTCTCACTTCCACATCCCTCTGAGTAAAAAAATGTTGGGTTTTTATATTCTTTACAGTGAAAGTCTAGTCGAGGTAGATCGCCTGACAATCGAAGTCGAAGGAATCAACAACAATTTGAAGGTCAAGGTGATTCGATCGGGTAAATTCGAAGTCGAAGGAATTGACAACAAGTCGAAGGTCGAGGGTGTTCAACCAGGTAAAGTCAAAGTCAAAGACATCGAAAATAATTCAAAGAGGTCAATCGACAAGAGGTCGACAGGCGGGCATGTGGCAACTAACTAAAGACCGAATGAAGGTTGACTGGTAGTCAACTATAAAAAAATCCCAAGATTCGTGGGACTTGTAGCCAATGATCTGGATGGATCTGTAACCATCTTTGGGAGACTTTTCTTTAGGGTTTTTCCTACTGTAAATCATATAAAGAAGGTGTGTTGTAATGTTGTAAAAGCTAATGAATCGTAGAATCACTAATCAATAGTTTAGAGGTTGTTGGTCATGCAGATGTAAGTCGAATTGGCTACAGGGTTGTTCTTGTGTAAAGAAAGATGGTATGATGTTGATTGTGTCTTAGGTGTAGACCAAGGTTAGGCATGTGACCTTTTATTCTGAATGAATAAGACAATAAGAGAGCAGAACACTCAAGGAATGTTGGTTTTCCTGATTAGGTTTCCAGGGTAAAATCTTTATGTACTATGTATTTGCTTCGTCATTTACTTTCTTGTTTAAATATTTCTTCCTCTCTTCTTCTAGATTTAGCATGGAAGTGTTTCCCATTTCCTAACATGTGGTATCATAGCTTAGTTTAGCAACCTTGGATCTAAGGTAAACCATAGGTTCAGTAAGAATCATAAGTCAGAAATCTTTAAAGATTTTGTTAAAGAATGGAGAGCAGCTCGAGAATAGAGATCGAAAAATTCAAGGGCCTAAATTTTGAAATTTGGAAGCTTAAAATTGAATATCTCCTTATAGAAAGAGAACAATGGGAAATAGTCTACCTAGGTACCATTTCGACGGGTATGTCGATGAAAGAATGGGAGCAACTCGAGAGAATGTAAAGGAGTATAATTAGACTTTGTCTTGTAGATTTGGTACTACTGAATGTCTCAGGTGAAGAATCATCCAAGAAACTGTGGGACAAGTTGGGAAGATTATACCAGTCAAAATCCATGGTAAATAAGTTGTTTCTCAGAAAGAAAATGTACCTTTTGAGGATGATTTAGGGCAGTTCAGTGACTGAGAATTTAAATGCATTCAATAATATTATAAGCCAATTATAATTTGTGGATATTACAATCACTAAGGAGGAGAAATGTGTTAGCCTATTATGTTATTTTCCAGGCTCCTGGGATAGATTAGTCATGGCTATCACATAAGAACTAGAAGATGTGGTTGCATTTCTACTGTCATAAGAAATAAGAAGGAATAACATGGAAGGATTGACCAAAGATGCATTAATGGTGAGAGGTCAATCAGTTGACAGAGATAAAGGTAAATTCGTTGGTAGAAAGTCTAATTCAAAGGGTAGATCTAAATCCCATGTTCAATCGATGAGAAGATTATGGAAATGTGGTAAAGTTGGGCATTGAAAAAGGGACTTCAATTCAAAGTCAATGGAATTCAGTACATGATCTTACGAGAAGCAGTCGACTAAGACAAAAATGACTCCAAATAAGGGAGGCGATGTGTACCTAGCGTTGACCAGTACACAACCGAATCAAGATGTTTGGTTGATCGACTCAGGAGCATCCTATCATATGAAACCACATAGAGAATGGTTCTGTGAATATTAATGATATGAAGGAGGAGATGTGTTCTTGGGGGACAACTTGACAACCAAAATTGTTGGACGAGGAAGAGTTTGAATGATATTGTGGGATGGGAGGAGGAGAACCCTTCCAGGTGTTCTACACGTTCTATGTTTGGAAAGAAACCTGATATCTATCAGAAAAATGAGTGATGCAAGAGTGATGGTATTAATGAAAGGATTCATGCAAGATGGTCAGAGGTGTGATGGTATTAATGAAAGGAGTTCGGATTGGAACCCTATACAAGTTATTAGGGAGTGTTGACTCGATTAGATGCAACAACATCGTTATTCTTGAAGTTTTCTCGACTTGACTCGAGTTGAGTCGATTCAAACTAACTCGACAACTCATCATAAATTCGACCCAGCCATGCTATGGCATGAGAGGATGGGACATATTGTATAAAAAGGACTTTGAGCTATGAATAACAAAGGTATGGTTGAAGATTTTCTTGAATGTAATTTAGAAGTCGAATTTTGTGAACATTGTACATATGGAAAACAAAGTCAGGTGAGGTTCCCATCAAGATCGACCAGGGAAAATGGGATTCTAGATCTATTTCATAGTGATGTGTTTGGCCCTATTTTAGTGGCTTCACTTGGTGGATCCATGTATTATGTCTCCTTCATAGATGACTTTTCTAGGAAGACATGGATATATTTCCTGAGGAAGAAATCAGATTTTTTTGAGAAATTCAAAGAGTTTAAATCTCTTGTAGAAAACCAGATAGATAAGAATATTAAGGTGTTGAGAACTAACAATGGTGGTGAATTTTGTGGAAAGGAAATTGATCCATTCTACAAGCAGTGTGGTATAACACGCCAAAATACCACACCATATACCCCATATAAAAATGGATTTTTTGAGAGAATGAACAGAACATTGGCGGACAAGGCAAGGAGCATGCTCAATAGTGTTGGGCTCACACAATAATTCTAGGTGGATGCAGTCGACAATACAAAATATCTATTGAATATGTCTCCTCCATCGGCACTAGTCACCACAAATCCACATGAGGTATGGTCTGGTAAGAATCCTTCGGTTTCACATCTCAAAGTATTTGGTTGTGATGCATTTGTGCATGTTCCCAAGGAAAAGAGGAGCAAGTTGGAAAAGAAGGCAGTCAAGTTTATTTTAATTATATACAAATAAGGAATGAAAGGATATAAGCTCTAGGATCTTGCATCGAGGAAAATAGTGTACAGTCAAGATGTGGTGTTCAGAGAAGTTGGAAGGAAGTTTGAGCCTAAAGAAATTGTTCAAACAGAGAATAATCTAGAGAAGGTGTGGATTGAACTGAGGAACGAAGAAGATGATTTAGATGAGTCGACTGAATTCGAAGAAGAGGTGGAAAAATCGACCCCATTTGTAAGGAAGTCAGGCCGAGTAAGAAAACCAGTTGAAACATATAGTCTACCCAACTTTTTTTCTGCATTCGTGTTAACTGTGACCGATGATGAGCCCAAGTCGGTCAAGGAGGTAGTCGACTCAGCAAAGGGAAAACTATGGAAGGACACCATGGTCAAAGAGATGGAATCCTTATACAAGAATGAGATGTGGGACTTAGTCAAATTACCTAGTGGAAGAAAGCATGTCGGTAGCAAATGGATATTCAAGAAGAAGATGAACAAAACAGGTCAAGTCGATAAATTCAAAGCTCGATGGGTAGCAAAAGGATATTCCCAAGTCGAAGGAGTCGACTTCGGTGATATTTTTTCTCCTATTGAAAAAATAACTTCCATTAGAGTACTAAAGTCTTTGGTTGTATCATTTGATCTAGAAATAGAATAGATGCATGTAAAGATAACGTTCCTACATGGGGACCTAGAAGAATAAATCTACATGAAACAACCTGAAGGTTTTGTAGTAAAGGGAAAGAAAAATTTGGTGTGCAAACTGAAAATATCCCTTTATGGTCTAAAGAAATCACCAAGGATGTGGTACCAAAAGTTTGACACATACATCCTTAGTTTTGGGTCTATGAGAAGCAAAGTTGATCATTGTATATATTCCAAAGAAGAAGGTGGGTGTTTCATATATGTAGCATTATATGTCGACGACATGTTGTTGATTGGAAACAACATGAATGCAATAAAGGAGGTGAAGAAGCAGTTGCCCTCCAAGTTCAACATGAAGGATCTTGGTGCAGTGAAATTCATTCTGGGAATGGAGATCAAGAGAGATAGAGCAACTAGAAATCTCTGGTTGAACCAGAAGAAGTATATTGAAACAGTCTTGAAATGTTTCAACATGTAGGATTGTCAACATGTAAAGGTGTCAATTATTGTGGGAGCAAGGCTAATTGTTGAACAACGTCCAAGGACACAGGAGGAAATAGAGGAGAGGGAATGTGTTCCCTTTGGAAGTTTTGTTGATAGTCTAATGTATGCAATGGTCTACACTCGACCAGACATTTCCCATGCAGTGGGAGTGTTGAGTACATACATGTCGACACTTGGGAAGGAGAATTGGATAGTTGTCAAGAGAGTATTCAGGTATTTGTGTGGATAAAAATATTATGTTATATGCTATCAAGGAAAAACTATAGGTGACAATGAATTAAATGTTCATGGCTTTGTCAATTTCAACTGGGCTAGAGATCTGGATTGATGAAGGTCGACCAGTGGATATGTGTTCAAAAAGTTTGGTGGAGCAATCAGCTGGATGAGTAAGCAACAGGAGGTTATAGCCTTGTCAACAACAGAAGTTGAATACATGGAGGCCACTTGTGGAAGTAAAGAAGCAGTATGACTACAAAGGTTGTGTTTAAGAATCAGGTTTGAGCAGAGAGCTATGAAGATAAGTTGCGGCAGTCAAAGCGCAATATTTTTGGCAAAGAACCTAGCTTATAATTCTAAGACTAAGAAAATTGATGTACAATACCATTTCATGAGAGACATGGTGGAAAGAAACAAGGTGCTACTAGAAAAAAGTAGACACATTGGAAAATATAACAGACTCTTTGACCAAGTTTGTGAGTGTTGTGAAGTTATTTTGGTCCAAAGAGGCAATGGGAATTGCTAACTTGGGTATGTGAACAAGAGTTCAGAGATCTCCTGGTTTCATAAAAGAAAACAATAAGTGGAAGAATGTTGGGTTGTTATATTCTTTGCATTGAAAGTCTAGTCGAGGTGGATCAATTGACAGTCGCATTTGAAGCAATCGACAATAAGTCGAAGGTTGAGGTGGTTCGACCATGTAAAGTCAAAGTCGAAGGAATCAATAGCAAGTCGAAGGTCAAGGTGGTTCGATCGGGTAAATTCAAAGTCGAATACATCAACACAAAATCAAAGAGGTCAACAGGCAGGTGTGTGGCAACCGACTGAAGACCAAATGAAGGCTGACTGGTAGTCGACTCGTAATCCCACTTAGTAGTCGACTATAACAGAATCCCAAGATTCATGAGATTTGTAGTCAGTGAACTGCATGGATCTGTAACCATCTTTGGGTGCATTTTATTTAGGGTTTTTCCTATTGTAAATCCTATAAAGAAGGTGTGTTGTAATTTTGTAAAAGCTAAAGAATCATAGAATCTCTAATCAATAGTTTATAAGTTGTTGGTCATCTAGATATAAGCCGAATTGGCTACAATGTTGTTCTTGTGTAGAGAAAGAAGGTATGATGTCGATTGTGTCTTAGGTGTGGACCAAGGTTAGGCATGTAACCTTTTATTCTAAATGAATAAGACAACAAGAGAGCAGAATGCTCAAGGAATGCTAGTTTTCCTGGTTGGGTTTCCAAGGTAAAATATTTGTGTACTATGTGTTTGCTTTGTCATTTACTTTCTTGTTTAAATATTTCTTCCTCTCTTCTGTTAGGTTTAGGGTGGAAGTGTTTCCCAATTCCTAACAAAAATCTTTAAAAGTAATACATTATAAAATAAATTAGACTTCTTTTTCTTTGATAGTAAACCAACATTAGACTGGATTCTTGGGCCTTGGTTGTAGGATTGGAGATTAAATTCTTTAAGGCCATGTAAAATAAAACTAGGAGTTTACTAGTTGAAATTTAAATCCTTTTAGTAGCAAGAAATACTTACGAGGAAAGCACCTATCACATACACATCAAGCACTAGGTCAAGTTGGTTAAGTGTTGAGATTATCTCCTCACACTTAGTCGATGGGTGGATGTGAAATAAATGGCTTGAGTTTCGTCGGTATGATACTCAAAGTGACACCTTCTTGGTAAATATTTGGTCATAGGATGAAGTCCCATATGTCCCTACCCACGGGAAAGAATGAACCATCACTACTCTACCTTATTATTCATTGTGAAGAGGCATCCACAGTGAATTTTACTAGGTTCCACATAGGTGATTGCAAGTGGTAAGTGTTTGTAGTACCTGAGGTAGATAGTAAATATCTATCTCATCTCCCCTCAATGTTTTCCATTTTCATGAGGAAGATTTCACCTTGGATGGTTGTTTCAAGGGGTTACTATAATTTCTTTTCACACCTACGTTGGTTGGACTTGGGTCATCATCTCATGTTGACTTTCAAAAGGCCCTTTTTTGGCTCTTTACTAGCTGGAGTCATAGATTTAACAACCGGAGGATGATGTTTTGAAGAGTGTGTTTTTTTGGCTAAATCATAGAGAGTTTTTTATAAGAGTGTGTTGATTTTACTTTTTCACCCCATAGAAAGTCGTATAATTTTTTTTTCTTTTTGAATCAAGTTTATGGGTGATGTTCCTGTGATATCAAACAAGGGAATCCTTGTGCTTTTCCTCAGTTTGGAAATGTCCATACCCCGATGATCACTACATTGAATCTTATTTGGTTCACTATAGGTTTGTTCATTTGGTTATTGTCCACGCTAAATATCCTAAACACTCCTAATGCTTCCCAAGAAAGAATCTTATGTTAAGAGCATCAAGTCATTTTGAACCCTTTGATTTTCTTTTCAAGTGACTTTGGTTCCTCATCCTCTTGCCTCATTTGGAAAAATCATGGCCCTTATCTTGACTATCAACTAAAATTCTAGTAAGAATAGGAAGAGGAATAATAAGAAGTGAAAACGAAAGCAAGGGAGCAAGATAATAGCCAATAAGAAAAATAATACGACATTGATATTGTTGATAAACCTAGATGAATAGGATGCAAGCCTAAATTTCCTTATAATCTATGCAAGGGAGATTATCTTACTCATCTATGTCTTAGAATTATAGACATAAGAAGAGTATGGTCCTCACCACAAGGATCCCCTACCCCTGAAAAACCTATGGTTCCCTAACAAGCCCTTGTTGTTTAACCTTTAGTTGATGAAATGGTTGAGCCAATACAATATTTTCTTGATACCACTCTTCCCTTGAAGAGTGATGTGATCGTTGATCATGTCTTCTTTACTATAAGTTAAAAAAAATTGGACATGGGGGCATACCATCCACTTCAAGTGTGCTCCTTCCATTTCATGCATTATAGATAAAGGAGACTCTTCTAGTATTTTATCCTCCTTCACTTGGTAAGGGTTGGGTTCTCCTAACCTTGATCAACTACCAATTAGATGTTTCCTTTTGTTAGAAGATTGAGGGGATTCTTCATCAATTACCTATCTCATTAGGTGGGAAAGATTGTCTTAGTTGATGTTACAATTATGGAAGGCCCTTTGGACTTGAATATTCTCCTTATTCATGATTATTTATATGCTATGAATGTTGTGGTGTCTACACTCTTTCACATGATGTAATCATTACCAAAGCATTGTCACTATTGATCAAATTGCATTTTGTGATCCCCATCCTCATTTTACTTTTGATCATGTTGTCCATTTATCTACTCCTAGTGTTTCTATGGACACTACATCACCATAGGTGATTTTTGTGGCCGCATATCTTATGTTTTCAATTGCTACTAAGAAAGAGCCTATGCATTCATTTTTTCCTTCTTGGGACTTAGTTTTGATAGCTGACTAGGTGAATTATCTAATGGGGGCATTTGACACTTTTATCCCCCTTGTTGGTCCAAGTGAATGTTTTGATGTGCATTATCTTTAAGATTATGATCTTCCCTCATATAAAGATATCCTAGTGCATATGATCAATTTTGATGTTACTTTGGATTTTTCTATCCTTTCCAAATACAATATGCCTAGATTGGACCCATTTGCAATTGAATCCAACTCTGATTTACCTTTTGAGTTTGATATCTTTCGTTGTATATCCTTGGATTTTGACATCTTGGAGTCTTTGGACTCTATAATTGAGCTACAAGTCAGTCTACCCTCTTATTCTATATTTTCTAGCTATAGATCCTTAAGTTTATCCCCTGAGATTGATCTCCCTAGCTATATATCCTTAGGTTTCCCTTTGAGTCTAATCTCCATAGTTATATATCCTTAGGTTTTACCTCTAAGTTTTATCTCTTTGGTTATAGATCCTTAGTTTTATCTTCTAGGTTTGATCTCCCTAGATATGTTTCGTCGGGTCTACCCTGTGATTATTATCTCTCTAGCTATAGATCCTCAACTTTGTCTTTTGCGTTTGATCTCCCCAACTATGGGTCCTGAAGTATACCCTTTGAGTACGATCTCTCTAGGTATATATCCTCAAATTTGTCTTCTAAGTCTGATCTCTTCATCTATAGATCCTTGTATTTTCCTTTTAAGTTTAATCTTTCCATTTGTAGATTCTCAGGCTTTGGTGTTTCTAAGTGTAGTCTCCCTATTTGCATATCCTTAATTCCTTGCAATGTAGATTTTTTTTCTATAGACTCTGTGATTGATTTCATATTTGATCTTCCTTTTGAGTATGATCTCTCTATTTGTAAATCCTTGATCTATGGCATTATTTAGTCTTCACTAACAGACTCTGCCATTGATATGGATATTTTAGAAGATATAAGGTTGAAAATATTCTTATCCTGGTAAATTTCAATAGATTTCTATGTTTGGATTTTTTATATGAGATATAAATATTATTGTTTCTTAGGTGTACGATTTTGAGTTACATTTCTAGTTGCTTAAGAATAATGTTTTACACATTATTTGGCTCAGTTAGTGTTGACGGGCGTTTATGATACACCGTCAATGAGAAGGGAAGATCCGGTCTGGGGTTGTCTATTTAACCCAAGCCGTTTGGAATAATCTACCCTGATGGGTTTTATGGCTCTGTTAGCCAACTGGAATTATACAATAATCAAAAAGGGTAAAACTAACTAAATTTATAATCCTATCAATCAACACACTCATACGATTACTTGATTGATAGTAGTATTATATACAGTAGATATATGCAATTACAAGGTTTAAATAAAGCCTCATGAAAATGATGGTTTTAAACTAATGGATCAAAATAAGATGCAAAAATAAAGGAAATTATTTTTGCACTATGAATAACAAAATAGCAAATAATGAGTGAATAAGATTAGAAATGATATAACGATAATGAACAAAACATTAAATTTTAAATGATTTATTCATTATTCATTAGTAAATTAACAAATCAAATAAAAAGTTAAACTAACTAACCTAACGTTGATTAGTTGTATAGAAAATGTACTAAGCTAGATTCTTCTTTCTGTGTTGTATAAGCTCCACTTAACCTGTTGTCGAGTATAAATCTATGACAAAAAGTAAGAATGATATTTCCTGAAGCAACTCAAGGAAATATTTTATATTTCGGAATAGATCTATGATAACAGAAAGACAAATAGATTTTCACTCATGTGACTTTAAATTGTCCAAAAGCTCAAAACGAAATCAACTCCAACCCTCAGAAAATGGTATTATCAACGACCCAACATTCAATGTAAACTCAAAATGTATAGATGGACGATTAGTCATTGATATTAAAAGAACCAAAATATAATGAACCATGTAAAACAAAAACACAACATGAAAAGATACATGTAGAACAGTCTAAAGCTAGTTCAATACAAATAAGTTTTCATGCCCAGAAATTATATGAGAAACAATAATCACATTGCATAGTCTACAGAAGGACTAAAGCCAAAAGGTAAATTGTATCCCATATATTTTCAAAATGATAAGTCCATCATAAGGTCCAAAAGGAATTACCCTTTTTCCTGGGCAAGCAGTGATATTTAAACCAAATTCCAAGTTTGTTTCTCATATCATACAAGATAGAGACAGATATTCTTTAATGAAGCATTTACTAAAACAAAATAACCATAAAGATAGGTCTATTGAGACAACTATTCAAAATAGTTACATCATTCAAATATTGTCTCTCAAAAAAAAAATTACAAGTTCGTTGTATTCGCAACTTTTGACTCGTTCTTTTAACCTTTGCACATTGATCTGTTGTACACCTAAGAAAAGAAAAATGAAATTTAAATTAGAAAAATAATCAAATAATTAAATTAAAAGACAAGCTACAAAATCTACGATTATGTAGCTAGTCTAAATAAAACCAAATAAAAACAAATTTAGTTATTATTTAAACAAATCCAATCGTGAATTACAAGAAGAGTGTTTACTAATTAGAACTTTGAAAAGGAAACATGAGACAATTATGAATTTACAACATCGTTGAAACTGGTGGAATTTTTTATGATAACATCTCCTGATCTCCTGAAATGTTTGTTGGCCCTAGGTGAAATTGATCAGATGCTAGCTCTGAGATCCTCATTTTCCTTTTCCAAAACTAAGTTTTGAGTCATTACTTGATTTAGTTGAGCCTGTAGATAAGGGATGTCTTGGTAATATCTCTGGATCCAATCAAAGCAACCTTCACAGTACACCTGTTCTAGATTTGGTCGTGGATGAGTTTGATCTGAGTTAAGAGGTTTACCCTACTCCATAATCTTTTTGAGGTCATACTAGATACCTGAGAATCCCTCTCGTTCCTTTAAAAATGGAGGCAAGTTAGACACGAAATCGTATCGGGGTGAATTTATCTTAGCAGAATTAGAACTGGTATCGTCAACAAAGATTGAGTCTTCAATATGAATGGTGGGGATAGGCTTTTTGTGGTTGTGACGTCAATTTATGTCCATCCTGGAAAGGAGTCGATCATTCCTTTTGTTCTTGAAATCTATATCTTGAACCCTCTACGTTTTCGTTTTTCCCTGTTTCTTGGTTTTAATTTCGTTTACATCAACCAAATCTTGCCCAAGATTGGGAGTGACGGATACCTTACCCTTCAATTTATCCAGCACTTCCTCTAAATACTTTTTAGGGACGAATTTGTGCCTCTGGTGTGTGTCTCTGATCGATTGATGAAAATCAACAAGGGTTTCGGTAAGTAACGTGGTGTCTTCTATAACTTGCAATTTGATATGAAGATATTGCAGAGAGTGAGTCGATGGGCAAGGGTCAATAGGATCGTCAAAACACGGGGGTAAATCACTTACCGATTCAGGTGTGAGTGAAACAAAACCATTCCTAACCAAGAAGTTTTTCCATTTATCTCCTGCCTTTGACAAATGGGAAATGACTGAGACTCAGATCAAGCCATGATGAAACAGACTATATTGTGAATTAGGGTTTTGTCTCTGATAAAATCTAGCCATCTTCTAAAGGATTTTAAGCGGATAAAAAGTCATGTTTAACTTGAACCCTAAGAATACCATTAATAGGTGTATATGAAACAAAAATAACAATCCATATTGTCCCTCACGAGTGATGAATTCCTTGATAATTAATAACAAATTGTGTCATCGAGGCTTGAATATATTTATGGGTGTACCTTTAATGTCGTAGCGTGACTTCCTGGAAATCATTAACAGATGCCAAGGAATACCTTCGATTTTTGGATTCTTGAACCATTGGTCTCCTTCTCGTGATAGACATGTGGCTTTTGCTATTGATTCCTCACTGACTTGCAACTGTAAGTCACCTATTTTGGCTCTAGTACCATCGAAGGTCTTGGTGAAAGCTTGGGCGATTTCAAGGTTAAAACCCTCGAACGAATGTATAAACTTGACAAATCAAAAGACTGTGAGATCATCCACAACATCATCGTGGGAGAGCAAAGAATGTGATCCATTCGGCTCTATCCTTACCACAGGGGCCATAAACTTGGTTACAATATACCAGTAGGTGTAAAAAGGAGGAGCTTGTGTTTGAAACCACCCGATATGAACGATATGTTTTGCATTATCAAAGGTGGTCCGATGACTACGATTTTGGGAGAAGACCACCATGACTACCACTTTAGTTGTTGATTAAACCATGAACTAGAGGACAAATGCACTCGAACACCACCTCCTTTGTTGAGAGCCTAACCCCAAAATATGAAGCACCACCAAACAATGCAATGAATGTGAGCTCAGGAAAGTAGGAGAAGGGTGTAATGGTTTCAAAGAATAGCTAATAGCCATGTAAGATGGTGATTAGACTATGATATGATGGTCAAGTGTGGAATTCAAATAAATGATGTATACCATAGTTTTAAAACCAAAAGCTATCGTGAAGGTGTAAAGTGACAATCAAAACACTGATGAAAAAAAATGATCAAGGCATAACTCAAACGCAATCAACTCATATCCTAATGGTAAAGAGACACTCACAAAACGATATGTTCAATACCCTTGAAGGCTTTTAAGATCATTAGGTATTTTAAAGACTCATCAAGTTTCACAAGGAGAAACTTTAGAAATTGTATGATGTGTTTATGCCAAGCTTATTTCAATTTCATGCTTAACAGTCATGAAATTGAAAAAAGAGTAAACGATAAATTTATTAAAAAAAACATAAACTCAAAAACACACAACAACCAATCAAATGATTCTTCAAACAAAAATCATAATTGAAGTCTTCGCAGACACAAAGAGGCAGCTATTAAAAATTATTTTTCATTTAAAATTGTGTTTAAAATATTGATGAAACGACATGAATATTTGGCTGCCAACAGTTAGGTATATCATTGAGCTTGCATATAGTTTTATGCTTCCCCTCTATTGTGATGAATTTAAACCTTTTACCATCTAAATTCGTCAGAGGGTTGATCTTGTTATATGCTAGTGCATTAGCGTTTCCTATCTACATTTTGCACCAGTCCAATGGAATAGATTTTCCATGATGGGTTGCCCTAGTGTAGCACCCTTTCACCTTATTTAGCCCACCTTGCCTTTTCATGATAGGATTGAGAAACCTTATAGTTTGAAATTCCATTATGAACCTCATTCATATTTCAAATCTCTTTCTTACCATTCACATGGGGGCTCCCACCTTTATATTTGGTTGTTTTATATTGTGCATTGTTTTATGCTACTTGCCTCCATATGTTGCTTGCCACACTTTGTTGCTCACTGCATCTTACCAACTTGCACTTCAATGATTGTTTATGCTTTCTCTTACTCAAATTTTTTGCATTCCAAATCATGCTACCCTAGAGGAGGTATGCTTATGAGTGTCCACAGCCTACATCACCTTTTCGCGTTTTTTGTAGGCTTGTTTCATGTGTTGGGAATGCATTTTCTCACCCTACAACACTCATCTCCTCCATTGTAGTATAATATTATTTTGTTCTTTTCTTTTCTGGGGATTTATAATATAAAAAGACAAAAAGTGAAATATTTATAAAATGAGAGAGTGGGGAAAGAATCAATATCTTTACAATTAATTTATAAGTGTGGAAGCATTTTGTTAATTTCATCATTGAACAATGCACCTTTTGTGATCCGAAAAGATCTTTTACACAACTATGGTTGAGTTATTATGCATATGTTGATTAACCAATTAGGAAGTGTAATGAAAGAGGAAGAAGTTATAGAAGAAGTATGACAACCATATACACATGTGCAGATTTGAAATAAAGCATAAAACAACAGCAAACCATAACACCAATGTGATAACGGAGTTCGGCAATCTCGCCTACGTCTCCAGACCTTGTCTCAGTGGGCTTTGCTTATTTTTGTTCAAATCTTTACAAGTACATCATGATAGTGCCAAAAGGTTAAAACAATGAGTTTTTCATGTTCTACCAGATCTCATGAACCCAGAAAAACTGACGGCACCCAAATCGGTTGAACGAGGCTCCTAGAAATGGCCTGCAAAGGTGCGCTCCTTGATAGCTTCCCTCCATGACAATGGCTTTGCCTCAACAATCCGGCAGCATAAACCTATTCTGAACCACCTTTTATCTCCCTATGGCCTCAAGAAGGCCTGGTTTATATAGGCTTGAAGTTGGTAATCATCTCCCAACTTCCCCCCAAGATCTGGCCTCAAAAAGGACCCAATATCTCCCAATAATGGGCAAAATCCCCCAAATCTATGGAGAAAATCAATAATAAATAATTAAAATACATTAAAACATAGTTTAAAACCTACTCAGCAATAATATAGGGCACAACCCCCTTTTGGTTGGCCCCTGTTTGTATTAATGCACTCCATGTGGCCACACGCCCATGTGTTGGCCCCTAAGTCGTTAACTCTCGGTCACATTAAAGGCCACGTGGCCATATCCCAACCACGCGCCCCAAATCTAGTGTAGCCCTTTACCTGTTAGCCTTTGGTCGCATGTGTGACCCATGTGTCCACTGCACATACCTCCACACACTTTCAAGTTTTGATCTCCCGATATATAGGCCAGTGGTTACGCCCCTAGTCGGCGAGGTAGCTCGACCAACCGGGGCTAACCCCGAAATCCCAACGCTAATCGTTGCATAGAATCCCAAGTCATATGGGATACCACGGAACCAGAGGTAGAACCATAACACTTGCTCCAAATCAAAGGTCGAACATATGTAACGGTCATGTGCCATAGCCTCGAGGCTATGCCCATTACTAAAACTCTCGCACACTAGAAGGTAGACAGAGTGATCCCGTGGTGAGGTTTTATGCACATGCCGAGGATTGGGGCTAGGCCCCAGCCCTTACTTCATCGTTTTGAATATGCATGCAAACTTAAATATAATATTTTCCCCTTTGTATAATAAGGAACACACGTGGTGGGTTGGCTAGCTCAGCCCTACGAAGGCATAGCCCAATGGGAGGTCCAAAGTTTGAACCTCACAAACTCCAACAAATTTTACCAATAACTCAGACCAGTCCATGGGTGCCACATGGAATCCCATGCCTGGGCCACGTGGCACCCCTTCATTAGTCAATTTCTAATGCCACATGTCAATCATCGATTAGACCATCTCTACCACCTGTCTGCCTGGTCAGCGTCATACCATGCCACGTGTCATCGTAAGAACATGCCACGTGTCACCCTTGCAGTGGTGACACATGTCACTTCCCAGTTGGTCAACCTGTCCTATCCACGTCAGCATATGCACGCCCAGTCAGCCTACCACATCAGCATCCATACACCTAGTCAGCCTGTCATGTCAGTTGTAAGACCGTACGGCCTGTATAGTCATCTGCCATGTGGCACTGTACGGACTGTACAAACATCATTTTTTGCTTGTTTGGCAAAACAAACAGATCGCCATAACTTGAGAATACGATGTTTGTTTGAGCCCGTTCAATTTGCATTGGGTTAGTATCGACAAGGCCTACGCACACGTCTGTTTTGAAGACATTCTGAGGACTTGTATTTTTAGGCCTTTCTGAGCCCCATCAAGCTCCTGGATCTAAATTTGGATCACACCTCCCCACTAAAGGACCTTTTAGTCCCCAAAAGGTTACAAAAATTGACTTTGACTGATTACATACTCATAAGCATGAAAAGAAAACATGATGTTGTACAAAAATGATGTTATAACAAGTCATCATTTCAACATGTGTGATTACATTAATGGAAGCAAAATACAATGAAGTTGTGACATCCACTTCTGGAAAAACCAAGTGGTTGGTTTCTTTCCTTCATGGTGTTCCTCTTGCTTCACTGGTAATCCTTCTTCCTTTGTGATTACTTGTGCAATCCTTTTTTCCTTCCTTGGATGAAGCTCCAGATTAAGCTTCCAACAATTAGCCTTCTGGTCTCCACTCCTGTTGCAATAAGTGCACTGAGTTTTTGGCATCCAGACCTGTTTACCCTTCTCTTTCTTCCATTATGGAGTTGAATCTTTAAGTCGTGTTTCCTTCCTGGTCAACATAGATTTCCTGTACAATTTTTTTCTCTTCCAACACTTGGCAACACAATGCTTAGGTGAATGACAATAAGTACATGGATAAAAATTCCACAAGTTCTGGATTACATGATTATGTTTTTTATAATGAAAAAGAGAATAGGTAAAATCATGACCATTATACCTTCCTTTTTTATCTTCACTTTGCTTTGAATATGACTTTCATTCACTATCACAATCCTGGAGTGATGCGCCATTACCTTTCTTGAAGTGTTCCTGCAATGTCTTAAGCTGGCCATTTGAAGCATTACTTGCTTCCAAAGTTTTTGAACCCATCTTGGAGGATGCTCCAATCTCTACTTCTCCATATACCAATCCTAAATATCAAGGCCTTTTCACAACCTCAATAGGATTAATGATGCCTTGGCCCTCAATTCCAATGCCTTTTCCTTCATAACCCATCTTGGTTGGCAATCTCAAACCTATACCTCTTGTATGTTTTTCAAATGCACCAAAACCATCTTGACGGGAATAAGGAGAATTTGATGAATGACCTTCACTACATACCTCATAGATGTTTTCTGAAACAGATGTAGAAGGAACTTCCTTCAATCCTTATTTTACTTTGTTGTTCTTTGAAGCTTTCTCTTGAACCGTTCTCTTCCATTGCAAGTAGTCTTCATACAACACTTTCACCATATTGACCATGGAAAACACCGAATTTCTGAATTCCTTCTCATCTTGAGAAAGTTCTCCTGTAGATTCCATTTTCTCCCTTGAGATGAGACCTTCCCTAGTTAACATGCAAAACTCAAATTCCAAATCTCAACTAGCTCTGATACCAACTTGATCCGAAAATATCTTTTACACGACTATGGATGAGTTATTATGCATGTGTTGATTAACCAATTAGGAAGCTTAATGAAAGAGGAAGAAGTTATAGAAGAAGTATGAAAGCCATATACACATGTTCAGATCTGAAATAAAGCATAAAACAATAACAAACCATAACACTAATGTGATAACGGAGTTCGACAATCTCGCCTACGTCTCCAGACCTTGTCTTAGTGGGCTTTGCTTATTTCTGTTCGAAGCTTTACAAGTACATCATGATAGTGCCAAAAGGTTACAACAATGAGTTGGTCATGTTCTACCAAATCTCATGAAGCCATCAAAACTTACGACACCCAAATCAGATGAACGAGGCTCCTAGAAATGGCCCACAAAGGTGCGCTCCTCAATAGCTTCCCTGCATGACAATGGCTTTGGCTCAACAATACGGCAGCATAAAAATGTTTTGAACCACCTTTGATCTCTCCATGGCCTCACGAAGGTCTGGTTTATATAGGCCTGAAGTTGGTAACCATCTCCCAACTTCCCCCCAAGATCTGGCCTCAAAAAGGGTCCAATATCTCCCAATAATGGGCAAAATCCCCCAAATCTGTGGAGAAAATCAATAATAAATCATTAAAAATCATAAACCATAGTTTAAAAGCCACTCAGCAATAATATAGGGCGCAACCCCCTTTTGGTTGGCCCCTAGTCATATTAATGCGCTCCATGTGGTCACGCGCCCATGCGCTGGCCCCCAAGCTATTAACTCTCGGTCACATTAAAGGCCATGTGGCCATATCCCAACTATGCCCCAAATCTGGTGTAGCCCTTTACCTGTTAGCCTTTGGTCGCAGGTGTCACCCATGTGTCCACTACACATACCTCCACACATTTTCAAGTTTTGAGCCCCCGATATATGGGCCAGTGGTTACGCCCCTTGTCGGCGGGCTAGCACAACCGACCAGGGCTAACCCCAAAATCCCAACGCTAATCGTTGCATAGAATATCGAGTAATATGGGATACCACGGAACTGGAGGTGGAACCATAACACTTGCACCAAGTCAAAGGTTGAACATATGTAACAGTCCTATGTCATAGCCCCTGGGCTATGCCCATTACTAAAACTCCCGTGCACCAAAAGTTAGACAGAGCGGTCTTGTGGTGAGGTTTTATGCACATGCCGAGGGTTGGCGCTAGGCCCCAACCCTTACTCCATCGATTTGAATACACATGCAAAGTTAAATATAATACTTTCCCCTTTGTATAATAAGGAACACACACGGTGGGTTGGCTTTCCCAGCCCTGTGAAGGCATAGCCCGGTGGGAGGTCCAGAGTTCAAACCTCACAAACTCCAACAAATTTTTCCAGTAACTCAGACCAATCCATAGGTGCCATATGGCACCCATTCATTCGTCAATTTTTTATGCCACATGTCAATCATCGGTTGGACCAGCTCTGCCACTTGTCTACCTAGTCAGCATCGTACCTTTCCACGTGTCGTCGCACGAACATGCCACGTGTCATCGCACGGACATGCCACATGCCACCCTTGTAGTGGTGACATGTGTCACTTCCCGGTTGGTCCACCTATCCCATCCACGTCAACATCCATATGCCCAATCAGCCTGCCATGTCAGTGTATGTACGCCCAATCAGCCTACCAACTATGCTTGCCATGTCAGTTGAATGGCCATGCAGCCTGTACAGTTAGTTGCCACGTGGCACTGTATGGACTGTACAATCATCATTTTTTGCATGTTTGGCAAAACGAACAGATCACCATAACTTGAGCATACAATGTCTATTTGAGCCTGTTCAAGTTGCGTTGGGTTTGTATCGACGAGGCCTACATAAACGTCTATTTTGAAGCCATTCTAAGTGTAACACCCTGTTTCCCCCAGTCTGCAAAAATAACTATATTGGCCAAGTATTGTAGCAAACTCATAAATGTGAATGTGTGATGTGAATCGACCTTGTGAAAAAGGTCGATGAATGTGAATAATATTATGAATATATATATATATATATATATTGCAGAACTGTTGAGAGGGGATGTGCTGAAAAAGAGACCACGATGGCTGAAGAAAGGTGGTGAAAGGCACCTGGAAAGGTGGAGTTAACTTCCACTGAAACCAATACCGTATTTGGACTTCACTAGCCCGAAGAACCAAGAGTGGCTCGTTGGCCCCGAATTAAATGACTCGCCAGGTTGGTAGGTAACTGGCTCCTCATGAGTAATGAGGGATGGGGGTGAACCGCCCATCCGTAGAGTCCTCCGACCTAACCACCGTAAGGAAAATTGTGCCACGCACAACCTTGCCGAAAGGAGAAAAGGCAGGAAGAGTGGACGATCAAGGGGGACGCGAGGGAAAGAAGGAAAAGAACTCTGGAAAAATACAGAGTGAGTGATAGCCGAGAAGAAGGAGAGTAACCTTCGTTCTCGGTCACTGGAAAATAGAGACTCAATCTCGCAGCATCGTGGTCTCAGCTCGAGGGTGGCTAGTGGTAAATCCATTGGGAGTCGATGAGCCTACGATTGGGTGGAAACGAGCACCCCTCTCAGCAGTTGCAATCACATCGGGTGTTATTTCTTATAAGTGTTTTACATCTTGCATCTTGAAATTTATATGTTGACATGTATGCTCATAGTCTGTGCAGTTTATGAATGGTTTGAGTATAAGACTGTCTGTGTGGTGTTTTGATCAGAAATGGTGGTTGCATGCTTTTATTGGAAGGACCATGTATAGCTTATGTTTATAGATAGATTTGTATATATATACGCTTATTGAATTAATTTGGACTTCAAGTCTGCTTTTGGGAAATCTATGCCCTTATTTGTCCCCAGGAATACCCGGAATAGATCTCTCCACAAAGATACCCTTCTTGGAAAGCTTACCAAGAACCTAGAAAAGAATTTGAAGGCACAAGTCTTAGTAACCCTGTACGAGGAAGAATGATCCTCTTGAAATCCCAAAATGGCAGCATAGGGATAAGTATCGATCGATGGACGAGATCCTGTAGGAAGATCTGCGGTCATTCACGACCGTTAGATTGGATGAAGAAACAAGGGTGTTAAATGCCTTAACCCTTTTCCTTTATCTTCGTGAGTAGCGAAGAAATCGGGACCGTAGATCCCCAAGGTCCATGGGAGTATCTGGACCGTTGGTTTTTTCACGTCTCGGGAGCAGTGGGAGAGTGCACAGCACAAGACAGATATGAACCGTTAGATCTTAGTTAGAAAACCCGACAGCCATTAGATCTGTCAGGAGATGCATGAGGGTTAAGCCCTTGTGAACAGAGGTGAAAGTCCCGAAAGAGGAGTTGGTATCAGGATTTCGGACTTCGAGATTTCGAAAGTCCTGATGATGAGAGGTCAGGAAAATTCACAACGAAAGTCCCGAAATAGATCTGAGTCATCCATCCAGGAGGAGGACACGTGTCGCGAGATCACCCATCTCAGGATTTTGGACTTCAGGATTTCAGAGGTCTCATTGACAAGAGATCGGGACACTCCATGGTGAAAGTCCTGAAATAGATCTGGACCATCCGATTAAGGGAGGATACGCGTCATGAGATTACCCATTTCGGGGATTCAGACTTCGGGATTTCGAAGGTCTCGTTGACAAGAGATCAGGACACTCCATGGTGAAAGTCCCGAAATAGATCTGGACCATTCGATTAAAGGAGGATATGCGTCTTGAGATTACCCATTTCGGGGATTCGGACTTCGTGATTTAGGAAGACTCGAAGACAAGAGATTGGGACACTCCATGGTGGAAGTCCTGAAATAGATCTGGACCATCCGATTAAGGGAGGACACGCATCGCGAGATCACCCATTTTGGGGATTCTGACATTGGGAAACAAAAGAGGAAGGTGAGCATTTTGACTTTGCACCTGGCAAAGTCCCGAAACAATCTGGACCGTCCATCCGTGGAGGACACGTGGTGGAGATCGAGAGTCCATCGATATTTCGGATACCGAGGATTTGAATTGATAGAGGATCTATGTCACTGGGGGTCGCAAGTCGCAAAACGATGAGGACCGTCCATCTGAGGGAGGACACGTGGCAGCAATCTAGGATTTTGGGAGAGTCTCGAAAGGAAGAGTCCATCGAGATTTCGCAAATCGAGAATTTGGGAGTCCTGTTGACAAGAGGTCGGGCTCTCGTATTCATAAATCCTGAAAGAAATAGGATGGAGGTCTTATGAGGAATGGTCACCTGGATCAGGGCATAACTAGGAGGGCTAATGTGACAAAGGCCATTTCAGGAAATCAAAAATCGGGAATTCAGGAGTCCCATTGACAAGAGGTTGGGCTCTCGTATTGATAAGTCCCGAAGGGAATAAGACTGCGGTCTTATGAGAAGTGTTCATATGGACCAAGGCATAGCCCAGGGAGATAATTACTGATCGAAGCCTCTTCGGCATTTCGGCATTTCAGGGTTTGCAGAGTCAAAAGACTCGACTCACTTATACCGTTGAGTCGCGAAAAGCAAAAAGGCGCCTAGTTGTTTGGCCTGTGATCATGATCGACAATCACACAGAGGTGGGAAAAAGGGAAGAGCTAGCCTATGCTAAGCCCCGTAGGATTTCGGGTATTATGTCCCTCGAGAAAAGGAAAAAAATTTATTATGTCATAGTGGGTGTGTGACAAATTGGTATCAGAGCATGGTTACAACACTTGGCCTACTTGGGCTCATGAACGAGTTGCGCAAAAGCTCCGTTCGGAACACTCCTAAAAAGAGTAACCCCCTGTCTTAACCTTCCTAATCAAAAGACGAAGTTAAGAATGAAAAACCCCTATTGTGTGTGTACATGTGAAAATATGAATTATGTACTGGCCATAAATAAATATAAATATTGACTAACAACCAGCGCTTTTCCCTTTTGCACACAAGCGGAAGATCAACTGCGGGAAATTATCAACGCATAGTATGGTGACTCACCATGAAGTGGGAGAGGGCTCCCACAATAGAGACAAAGAGTCTAATGAAAGGAGGGCAGTAGGGACCCCTCCAGATCTAGCCGAGATTGTGAGGAGTCTCATCGTCGAATTACAAAGCTACAAGGCTGACAATGAAAGGATGATGAAAGAACAGGAAAATCAAACAGAAATTAACGCAGTTTTACTGTAGAGTTTATCCGATCTACAAAGAAAAATGCAACATGAACCTAAAACTCAGAAACATGGTCATATAAGTGGCCACACTGAGAGGAGCACCTTGAAAAAGGTCCACCCCAGAGGTAAAGGACAAGCGTCAGATGATTCCTCTGAGAAGGAAGTTGGCGATTCAGAGGGCTCTTCTAGTAGCAGAACCAGTTCCTATTCCCAAAGGAAACAGAAGAAGCAAAAGTCTTCAAAAGGTCAAAAAATTGAAGAATTCAGAAAATCCAAACCACCCTCCTTCGACGGTGAGATAATGAAGGGAGAGGAAGCAGAGGCCTGGCTTCTTGGACTAAAGAAGTATTTCAGAGTCCATGACTTTTCAAAAAATATGAAGGCCCGAGTGGCCACCTTCAACTTGAAAGGAAAGGCTTCCATTTGGTGGGAAGACCTTAAGAATGTGAAAGGGGTTTGCGAAGAGGACCTGTCTTGGGAATGGTTTGAGAAATATTTCCGGAAGAAGTATTTGTCGGAAAAATATTTCGATGAAAAGACAAAAGAGTTTTATGAACTCAAACTGGGACAACTCACTATAGAAGAATATGTCAACAAATTCCTCGATTTGTTGAGGTATGTACCTTATATAAAAGCAGAAAAGGCAAAGGTGAAACGCTTCATCAGTGGACTACCTAAGGACTATCGGAACAGAATTGAATTTGATGAGCCAAAGACTCTAGAAGGCACTATTCAAAAGGCGACCTATTGTCATGAACAGTTTGGGCATCGAGCAAAACCTCGCAAAGGATGGAAATAGAAGAATAGTTCAAGATTTCAGAAAAGGGGAATTAAATCCCCAGGATTTAAGAATTATAAGAAGAACCCAAGAATGAGCTTCCCAGCCCGAAGTATGCACCGGTAGAATTTTCCCTCCTTGAGCGGAAATAAAACTTCTAGACCCATATCAGTGAAGACTGATAACCCAAAGAGAGAACCTTTGAAATGTTGGGGTTGTAGGGAAGAACATCTATTGAGAGACTATCCACACCGACAACAGAATAGTCGGAGGATTTATAACACCCAAGAAGCTACTACCATCAATGACGTGGCCAAGAGTGAGCCACAAATTTATGCAGCCTTGGATAATAACCAAGGTGACCACCAAGCTTCAGTGGTGGAAATAGAAGGTATGATTTCCAACCATCTAGTGTCTATTTTGATTGACCCTGGTTTAAATTTGAGTTATATAGCCCCTAAATCTTTTGATAAGTGTAAACTATAGCCACAAAAACATACCAAGCCATGGTTGGTACAGTTAGCCACTGGCACCAAAAGAAGGGTAGCAGAGGTTATACCAACCTGCCAATTGATGTTGGGTAGATTCCCCACCCAAACAACCCTTAACTTATTACCCCTGGGATCGTATGATTTGTTGATTGGTATGGACTGGCTAGCCACCCATAAAGCCAGATTGGACTGTTACCATAAAACCTTAGAATGTGTAAGTAAAGAAGGGAAAAAGATAACCCTTTAAGGGATCCAAAAACCTGTCTCGGTGAGACAAATATCATCTCTGCAAATGAGAAAGTATTGCCGAAAGGGATGTCCCCTATATGCAATACAGGTGTTGAAAACAATCGAAGGTGACAAACCAAGCCTTGACGATCACCCTATCCTGAGAGAATATAGAGATGTGTTTTTGGAAGAGGTACCGAGTTTACCTCCGAGAAGGGACATAGACTTCTCAATAGAACTTGCACCGGGAGCAGTGTCGGTGTCTAGGACACCCTACCGGATGAGCACACCTGAGTTAGTTGAACTCAAGTTGCAATTAAAATAAATGATGGATAAGGGCTATATTCGGCCCAGCGTGTTTCCATGGGGAGCACCAATCCTGTTCGTGAAAAAGAAGGATGGTACCCTTAGACTGTGTATAGATTATAGGCAACTCAATAAGGT
>CBVK0102935601.1:0-17388 GCA_900067695.1 Picea abies
GTTTGTGGTGGTGCCATTTGGGTTGACCAATGCCCTTGCCACTTTTATGTGCTTGATGAAAAATGTACTCGACAAATTCCTAGACAAATTCATGCTTGTTTTTATTGACGATATATTAATTTACTCCAAGAACATAAAAGAGCATGAAGAGCATCGTAGACTTGTGTTGCAAGTGCTAAGAGAACATCAGCTCTATGCCAAATTCAGCAAATGTGAATTCTTCCATAAGCAAATACATTACTTAGGCCATGTTCTCTCCAAAGAAGGAGTAGTGGTAGACCCTGACAAAATAAGGTCTATCATGGAATGGCCTACCCCAAAGGATGTTTTGGACATCAGATCCTTTATGGGATTAGCAGGATACTATAGGAGATTTATAAAAGGATTCTCCAAGATTGGTTGTCCAATCACTTCCCTCCAGAAGAAGGGGACAAAATTCCTGTGGGCACAGAAATGTGAAGAAAGATTTCAAACCCTAAAACATCTACTGACCCATGCACCCGTGCTAAAGATCGCCAATCTAGAAGATGACTTCCTCGTGTGCACAGATGCTTGTAAGGAAGGGCTCAGAGGATTCCTTATGCAGGAAGGAAGTGTGATCTACTATGAATCCCAAAAATTGAACGAGCATGAAGTCAATTATGTGACCCATGATCTAGAGATGGCTGCCATAGTGCATGCCTTGGAAATGTAAAGGCATTACCTCCTGGGAAGAAAGTTTGTACTTATGACAGATCATTGTGGACTATGATACATGTTTGATCAACCAAATCTCAATGCTAGGAAAGCTAGGTGGATGGCCCTCCTTAGCGAGTTTGATTTCGAAATCAAACACATTAAAGGAAAGGAAAATAGGGTGGTCGGTGCCCTTAGCAAAAGTATGAAAACAATTCACCTGTCAGCAGTGAGCACCTGCGAGATAGATGTCAAGGAAAGAATCAGAAATGCACAAGAAACAGATCCCTTTGTCCAGACCGTGACCATGTACCTATATCAAGAACCCGTCGGAGTAAAATATGAAGGCTACCAGATGATCAAAGGAGGTCTGCTTACTTATAGAAGTAGATTTTATATTCCAGATTGTGACGACTTGAAGAGGTTCATACTGGATGAACTACATAAAAGACCCTATTCTGGTCATCCAGGATACCAGAAGATGATCATGGCCACTAGGAGACAATTCTATTGGCCTAGAATGAAGAAAGACATAGCCGAGTACTTGGCCAAATGCATAGAGTGCCAACAGGTTAAAGCAGAACACCAACACCCAGCAGGATTATTACAACCTCTACCAATCCCAGAATGGAAATGGGAAACCATCTCCATGGATTTCATCACCGGATTACCAACATTGACCAAACAGAACGATGCCATTATGGTAGTGGTGGATAAATTGAGCAAGTCTGCCCATTTCATTTCTGTCAAATCCACTTGCAAAGCAATCGATATCACCCAGGTATTCATGCAAACGATATTTAGACTGCATGGTATGCCAAAAGAGATCGTGTCTGACAGAGACATGAAATTTACTTCTAACTTTTGGAAATCACTGATGGCTAGCTTAGAAACCAAATTGTTGTTTAGCACCGCCTATCACCCTCAAACCGATGGACAAACAGAAAGAGTGAACCAAATACTTGAAGACATGCTAAGAATGCATGTAATGCATCAACCCAAGAAGTGGGAAGACTACCTGCCATTGGTAGAATTCACCTACAACAACGGCTACCAAGCATCCTTAAAGATGAGTCCCTTCAAAGTCCTCTATGGTAGACCATGTAACACTCCAGTCAGCTAGAGTAATACCATAAACAGGATTTCTTTTGGACCCGACATGTTGAAAGAAATGGAACAGCAAGTGACTCAGATAAAACAAAACCTGAAGGTCGCTCAGAACTGACAGAAAAGTTATGCCGACCAAAAGAGAACTCCAAGAGAGTTCAAAACGAGAGATCATGTATATCTCAGGGTTAGGCCCAGGAAAAGTCCCCTGAAAATGGGAGCTTGTGCCAAGTTAGCACCTCGGTATTGTGGACCCTTTGAGGTCCTAGATAGAGTGGGACTTGTAGCCTATAGGCTAGCACTTCCTCCCACAGTAAAAGCACATAATGTTTTCCATGTTTCATTATTAAAGAAATATGTACATGATGCCAATCATATAATTGATTGGTATGTGATCCAGGTGGAACCAGAGGGAGAGTTTCTACTAGAACCTCAATGCATATTGGACAGAAAGGAAACCCCACTCCAGAACTGAACCATTGCACAGGTCAAGGTGCAGTGGAAACATTTTGGCCCGGATGAGGCTACATGAGAAATGGAGGATGCCATGAAACGGGCATATCCGATTTTGTTTACAACTACACATGCATGTCAAGTTGATAGATAGAACATCGAGGACGATGTTCCTTTAAGGGGGAAGGAATTATAACACCCTGTTTCCCCCAGTCTATAAAAATAACTATACTGGCCAAGTATTGTGGCAAACCTAGAAATGTGACTGTGTGATGTGAATGGACCTTGTGAAAAAGGTCGATGAATGTGAATAATATTATGAATATATATATTGTAGGACTGTTGAGAGGGGATGTGCTGAAAAAGAGACCACGGTTGCTGAAGAAAGGTGGTGGAAGGCACCTGGAAAGGTGGAGTTAACTTCCACCGAAACCAATACCGTATTTGGACTTCACTAGCCTGGAGAACCAAGAGCGGCTCGTTGGCCCCAAATTAAATGACTCGCCAGGTTGGTAGGTAAATGGCTCCTCATGAGTAATGAGGGATGGGGGTGAACCGCCCATCTGTAGAGTCCTCAGACATGACCACCGCGAGGAAAATCGTGCCACACGCAACCTCACCGAAAGGAGAAAAGGCAAGAAGAGTGGGCGATCAAGGGGGATGCAAGGGAAAGAAGGAAAAGAACTCTGGAAAAATACAGAGTGAGTGATAGCAGAGAATAAGGAGAGTAACCTTCGTTCTTGGTCACTAGAAAATAGAGACTCCGTCTCGCAGCATCGTGGTCTCAGCTCGGGGGTGGCTAGTGGTAAATCCATTGGGAGTCGTTGAGCCTATGGTTGGGTGGAAATGAGCACCTCTCTCAGCAGTTGCAATCACATCGGGTGTTATTTCTGATAAGTGTTTTACATCTTGCATATTGAAATTTATATGCTAACATGTATGCTCATAGTCTGTGCAATTTATGAATGGTTTGAGTATAAGACTGTCTGTGTGGTGTTTTGATCAGAAATTGTGGTTGCATGCTTTTATTGGAAGGACCATGTATGGCTTATGTTTATAGATAGATTTGTATATATATATATATATATACGCTTATTGAATTAATTTGGACTTCAAGTCTACTTTTGGGAAATCTATGCCCTTATTCGTCCCCAAGAATACCCAAAATAGATCTCTCCACAGAGATACCCTTCTTGGAAATCTTACCAAGAACTTGGAAAAGGATTTGAAGGCGCAAGTCTTAGTAACCCTGTAGGAGGAAGAATGATCCTCTTGAAATCCCGAAATGGCAGCGTAGGGATAATTATCGATCGATGGAAGAGATCCTGTTGGAAGATTTGCGTCCATTCACGACCGTTAGATTGGAGGAAGAAACGAGGGCGTTAAATGCCTTAACCCTTTTCCTTTATCTTTGTGAGTAGCAAAGAAATCGGGACCGTAGATCTCCAAGGTTCGTTCGAGTATCTGGACTGTTGGTTTTTCCACGTCTCGAGAGCAGCGGGAGAGTGCACAGTGCAGGATAGATCTGAACCATCAGATCTTAGTTAGAAAACCCGCCAATCGTTGGATCTGTCAGGAGATGCATGAGGGTTAAGCCCTCGTGAACAGACACGAAAGTCTCGAAAGAGGAGTTGGTATCGGGATTTCGAACTTTGGGATTTCGGAAGTCCTGATGACAAGAGGTCAAGAAACTTCACAACGAAAGTCCAAAAATAGATCTAAGTCGTCCATCTGGGAGGAGGACACGTGTCACGAGATCACCCATCTCGGGATTTCAGACTGTGGGATTTCAGAGGTCTTGTTGACAAGAGATCGAGACACTCCATGGTGAAAGTCTTGAAATAGATCTGAACCATCTAATTAAGGGAGGATACGCGTCGCAAGATTACCCATTTCAGGGATTCGGACTTCGGGATTTCGAAGGTCTCATTGACAAGAGATCGGGACACTCCATGGTGAAAGTCCCGAAATAGGTCTGGACCGTCCGATTAAGGGAGGATACGTGTCGCAAGATTACCCATTTCGGGGATTCGAACTTTGGGATTTCGAAAGTCTCGAAGACAAGAGATCGGGACACTCCATGGTGGAAGTCCCGAAATAGATCTGGACTGTCCAATTAAGGGAGGACACGCGTCGCGAGATCACCCATTTCAGGGATTCAGACATCGGGAAACAAAAGAGGAAGGTGAGCATTTTGACTTCGCACCTGGCAAAGTCCCGAAACAATCTGGACCGTCCATCCGTGGAGGACACGTGGTGGAGATCGAGAGTCCATCGATATTTCGGATACCGGGGATTCAAATTGACAGAGGATCTATGTCACTGGCAGTTGCAAGTCGCAAAATCATGAAATGACGAGGACCGTCCATCTAAGGAAGGACACATGGCAGCAATCCAGGATTTCGAGAGAGTCCCGAAAGGAAGAGTCCATCAGGATTTCATAAATCAAGAATTTGGGAATCCCGTTGACAAGAGGTCGGGCTCTTGTATTCATAAATCCCGAAAGAAATAGGACAGAGGTCTTATGAGGAATGGTCACCTGGATCAGGGCATAACCAGGAGGGATAATGTGACAAAGGCCATTTCGGGGAATCGGAAATCGGGAATTCGGGAGTCCCGTTGACAAGAGGTCGGGCTCTCGTATTGATAAGTCCTGAAGGGAATAAGACTGCGGTCTTATGAGAAGTGGTCATATGGACCAAGGCATAGCCCAGGGGGATAATTATTGATTGAAGCCTCTTCGGCATTTCGACATTTCAGGGTTTGCAGAGTCGAAAGACTCGACTCGCTTATACCGCTGAGTCGCGAAATGCGAAAAGGCGCCTAGTTGTTTGGCCTGTGATCATGATCGACGATCACACGGAGGTGGTAAAAAGGGAAGAGCTAGCCTGTGCTAAGCCCCATAGGATTTCGGGGATTCTGTCCCTCAAGAAAAGGCAAAAAAATTATTATGCCATAGTGAGTGTGTGACACTAAGGACTTTGATTTTTAGGCCTTTTTGAGCCCCATCAAGCTCCTGGATCTGAATCTGGATCATTTCGTGAGTTCTTTATCTATACAATTGTGTTTTAGTATTATCTTAGGATATATACCATGATTTTGAGTTTTCCTTTGAATTCCTTTGATTGGTTACTCTTCCAATCCATGCAAAGTATACCTCAATGCCTCCTACATTGATGGTTTATATCATTGGTCTCTTTAGGACTCTATTCTTGCCCAAGTCATTATTATGCCATGCTAACGTTCAAGGAAGTTTTTCATTTGATAACCTTATGTCCGCCATTCTTTAGTTTCCTTCATTGTCCATGTTGGCCATTCCCCATGTTAAGTTGTTCTCAAGTTACAATCATATCTAATGCTTGTTTCTTTTGCTAATGTAGAAGGATATATCATTGTCTTCTCATTGGAAGGTCTTCCTATCGACCACAACACATTGTTATGCGAGAGACTTAGAGTTGGTAGCACCCTAGTACTTACTTTCATCATCGGTAGGTTACCTTTTGCTCAACATGTGACATTCACCATTGGTTGTTGACTAAGTGGTTTTCCCTATGTTCACCACCAAGACATCCACTCACATATTGGGATTTATGCTATACTTTGGATTCAATTTTCATTATTGATGGAATGCCTCACCTCTAACAATGATTTTCATTAATGGTTGTTGATTAGAGGGTCTTTCTTATGTGTTATTTTCATTCTGTGCATCTAAAAGTCATCCTTGGTGGTATGTTCTCTCAAGTTTGTGTCCAAGAAATCAACTCAAATCATGTTCATGTTCTTAGCTTGCATTGGTTGATGTGGGATGCCTCAATTCCCTTGTTGATGGTATTTTATTACTAGGGTTTACCAAAATGACCTACTTAAGAGTTGTGTGACTTAAGTAACATATACAAGAAATAAGCTAAAAGGAGCCATGCACTAATGACCTATTCCATGCTCTATCTCATGCAAAAGAAAATATACTAAACAATTATATGCATCTAATAATCTAAAGCACAAGCTAAGTTGAAGAATGAATATAAATTTATCGCCAATGCAAACAAATACTTACAAGTTAAAACCTTAATAATGGTTGTAGAAGCAATGTGGGCTCCAAAGCCACTTTGAGGGATGTTCATTTGCCTCCTACATGCTCCACTCCAAACTTTGGTGGTAGAAACTAAATCCCAATGTGGTAGAAAGAATAAAGTTAGGGTGCAAATTCTCTCTAGTATAGTTTGGGAAACATAACCTTGCAATGAGTGATGGATGAAATGGGTGACCTAAATAACTTTATTTACAGGTGAAACAATGGACTTCTCTTTTGATCTAGCTTCAATGTGAGTAATCCCATTACATTAATGAAGTCGTGGGATAAGGATAACTAATGAAGACTAGATCAAACCCTATATTTGGAAATAATGGCTTGATAAGGTCCAATTTTCCCCACTATACGATTTTTGGAAGGTTCGTAAGCATTGATGAGTTGAAATAATATTAATTTTCCATTTTTGGGTCATGTGTAGATTTTAAAGGATCTAGTGTGCATGCCATGCAAGAAAAAAGTCTAAAGAATGCACTATGACTTTTTGGTCAAACTTGGGGTTTGACTTGGCTCATGATGATAAGAACAAGTTCACATGATGATGGAAATGATGGAAATGAGGGCTAAGACTACCAAATTGACGTTTCTAGCTGAAAGTACTCATGTTAAAGTAGGTGAGAAAAATAGGCTAATAACTACCCTCCTTCACATGGATCTTTTATTGTCGACTCCAACTCATTACTCCAAGACCAAGATCTAGAGACCCTTATAGTATCCTAGGGATTATAATCTTCAGTGGTAGATTCCCTCGCAATTGACAATGGGTATGCGTTAATGACCCATGATTGATTAATTCTACAAGTGTTCAACATCAGCACATCTATTTCCACTTGTTAGAATTTACTGTGTGCCTTGGTGCCCATTATCATCATTGATGTGTTACCTCGCATTTGGAAATAATACCTTAATGACCAATTACCAAACAATTTCTCCCATGTTTGACTTTAATACATTTATTCACATGATGTAGATTTGTACAGTACAACGAATTTGGATTGAATACATTGGCCTATGGTGGCATCCATTTTTAGTGCCATTGTCAGATTTTTGATAGTATCACTACCTTATATACAACATTGGTACCTTGGAGGACCTTTTTGATGTTTTTATAACTTTGATTGTTCTATTGTTGTACACTGAGACATAGATCCACTATGTGTTTTCTCATGGCTATAATCTTGATTCTACATGGATCCCTTATGTATATTTCCCTGGCCATTATTTTGCATGGATACTTGGTGTACTTGATTTAGAGGCCATGATTTTTGTCCACCTATGCATGGTTATCCCTGCTCAAGCAAGAGAGACATATAATACTCTAGTTTTTTATTGCAGGTACCTTCATAATCCTTGGTATGCCATACTTCTACTTGGTTCACTTGACAAACTCCTCTTGAATTTATAATGCAT
Organism: Picea abies; assembly: GCA_900067695.1. Lineage (NCBI taxonomy): Eukaryota > Viridiplantae > Streptophyta > Pinopsida > Pinales > Pinaceae > Picea > Picea abies. The sequence goes on from CBVK0102935601.1 coordinate 7,733, forward strand.
TTCAGCCATTAAATCCTCTTTCTATCTCACACTTTAGGTGGGCATATTTTATAGCTATATTTGGCCTTCTTGACCAATTGAGTTGATATAAGCTATTACCACCTATCAAATCAACAAGTTTCCAAGTATTTGGACAAGTTATAAATCCTCTAAATTTATGTACATACCTTGTAGAAGTGCAACATCTTGTAGTTTGCTAGTCAACAGCTCATGCACACCTTCAAAATGGCCCCCAAAAATAAAGAAAAATCAAAATGCTTGGGCCTTGATTGGATATCACAAAGGTCATACACTTGTGCAAACTATATCTCTACCCCCAACTTGGAACTACTTTCTAGGCATATAAATAAGATTTCCATGGTTGGATGAAGGGACCACACCCTTATCCTAGAGAAATTGCCTAAACTTTGTTGAATTACCTTTTCCATAAATCCTCTCCTCATGCTAAAACAACTTGGTTCTCCAAATATAACTAAGTCCTGTGTAGGGTTTATTGAGCCACCCCTTGGCTTTCCTACCAAAGTAATATTTGTTTCCTTGTTGAGTGGGAGTTTGATCAACTAGTTGAGGATGGACAAACCCAGATCTGGGTAAAAGAGGTGTTAGAAAAATATTAGGTGAAAAATATTGTGTTTTACAATTCTTATTTCATATATATATATCTCTATTCTCCCCCCAATGTCCCCCGTGTTTTTTTGGTTATATGCATTACACTGTATTGTTAATAATTGTGGTTGAATTGTTGACCCAAAGGTAGTTAGGGTTAATGTTTTGTAATATTATTTGTCTTATTATAAATGTCAATTTGGGAATGAGAAAGATATTGTTTGTTTTGTTGTGTGTAGGTACATCATGAAGGTTTATGCTATAATATGATTGACCAAGTTGCTCACAACCGTTAGGTACAAACACCATTCATGATGTATTCATTTCTCTTATTCTCCTTGCATTCTTACTATACAACATTAATGTCGGGAAATTTTGATTGCATATCTATTATCTACTTTGTCAAGGAGACTCCAACCTTCTCATCGATGTTTCATAACTAGCATAGAAAAAATCCCTACAACACTTGTGGAGAGCTTTTTAGAAATAAAAATTGTGTTTTCCATTAAAAAGGTAAAATATTGAAAGAGATAACTCAAAACCAAAACTTCCCAAAAATTGCACTAGCACATGCCTATGACATAAAATGTTTATTGAATACTTCATTTGTAGGTTATATTTAATTATCTTTGGCACTACAAGGTGTGATTGCAATATATTTAGTATCATAACAACTGTGGAATTGATAAGCATAAATACTTCAATAAAGTATATTAATTTTAAATATAGTGATTCTAATTTCCTCTACTTCCTCTAATCAATTTAGAGCATGTAGGGCTGAAAGTTTTTTTCCAATAAAAAAGATTGTATATTTACTATTTCAAGCAAAAATCCACATAGGGATGTGCTTTGGGGAACTCGGGTGTTTCTCATTATGAACGTAAAAAGGACAATAGTAAAATATGTAAAGTTTTTCTCCTATCGGTCTTATTATTACATTCATCCATAAAGGGAGATGCCATTAAGACTCTGCATAAAGCATAAAATAATCATTAGAAAAGATCAAATTTTTATCAACTTTATTAAGATGCTCTCAATAGACCAGAAAGACTAAACATAGCTAAATTTGGTGATGGTTGGAATATGGATTCTTGCCTCCTCCTCTTCTAACCTAAAAAATACATGTGTGGAGAGAGAGAGAGAGAGAGAGAGCTTGTTTAAGAAGATCATCCTCTCTGACTTTTAATTCTCTATGTATATATGATGGAAAGATATTTAAGTGAAGTTTCCTTTTCAAGTCCTTTATTATTTCCATTACTTGGGAGGAGGTCATATTTTTCATTTGTTTTTACCTTTGATCCAATCTATAAAAAGCTTAGAATCACCCAAAATTTGAATCTTAGCCACTCCCTTTTCAATTGTAATTCTCATCAAGATCCTATGGCATTCAATTCCACGTATTTATTTTTTCCTTCACCTAGGGATGATTTGAAGTTGATGGAATGATATTCCTTAGGAAAAATAACTCCTCCATCCCTACACATCCTAGGGATCCCTTGAATTGCACCATCAAAACAAGTCCATGCATATGATTTATCGATATTGGGACTTATAACCTGCCTTGGAGGTTTTACCTTCATTATTTTCCATACCACTTCGTAGGAATGTTTGATTTGAAAGGTTACCTGGATAGGTAGAATATCCCTATTTTGAAAATTTATCTCATCCTTTACCAACCAAAGAGCCTAGATTACTATACAAGGCAAGGCCTTATAGTCTTTCGCTAATTTATCTTTAAACCAAGAGTCCCAATATATTTCTACATTGCTTCCCTTCCATTTACCTTTTCCATTAATCTACTTCAAAGATTCTTCCCATATAACTTTAGTGAAATGGCAATACATCATAAGGTGAAAAATAGATTTGTCATACTTTTTGCATAGAGAACTCCTATCTGGCCCATGCCAAGCTCTTTTTTACAGTTGTCCCATGTCAAGACTTAGTCAGAAAAGGGTTAACCAAAGAAACAATATTATCTTTAGAGGATATTTTGTTCTTCATATAGACTTCCATGACCATTTCCATTACCCTTCTCCTCTCCCAGAAATATATCCTTGTGACCTTGTTGTGCAATATATCTCCTAGATCAACTATTTTAGGACCATATTATTTAATCCTCTTCTTCATTAATCATTGTTGTACTATGTTGTATCATGTGTGAATATTGTAATTGGATTTTTGCTTCCTCCTCCTAAGTTCCCAAACTAACTACTCCTTTCCAACCTTGAATCCAAATGATAGATTTATTTGGGTATGCTACCTTTTCCAAATAATGAAATCCTTTCAAGTTCAAAATATTGATCAAAAGATTAGGTAATTTATAGTTTCCAACACAACCCACCTATTGGGTTGTTTCACACTTGTGTGCATCCTTATTAATGTTGAGGGGTTAAGACCCAGAGTTTTTCTAGAGTTGACCAACAAAAACCCCAAAGCATCAGCATATCAATCTTTAACAAAGGCTGAAGAAGGTCTCACCCGAGATGCTATGAGGATCAATGAGACCATCTGGTATTGTGTCAGGGATGAAGGGATAAACACATATAGATCCATCCAGGTTGGCATTCCTATAATTCATTGTAGGTTACTTAACAGATGAAAAAACATAATTGAAACAACACATTCATTTAGACACATAATTGACACACATAGGTTCAAAATCAGTGCAACTATATTATCATCCTCATTTCATCAATCGAAGACATACATTAAGCAACTCATATATCAACAACAACAAGAGATCATATTCTCTCAGATGATTCTTCGGAATCGAAATACATTGCTTGGCAAGTTGTGGGTTGTCCTCATGTTACACTAGTTACGCAGAGTCTGTTAGCTTTTAACAGAAGAACCAGTCACCCTTTAGGAGTCCTTCCTCAGTTTCCCTTAACTTTGGGAGGGAAAACTTTCGCTATTGACGTCCTGATAGTACATGATCCTTGGATTTCGATTTACTCCTTGGGCGAGATTATGTCTATGCCATGAAAGCTATCGTGTACACTCTGTTTCGTGTGATATATTTCCATCATGATGGAAGATTTGTGACTATTGATCAACTCTGCTTTGTTGGCCCTAATTTGATTATCAATCCAATGACCTCCCTGAATGGTTCTTATATGAAAATGGTATCCCCCCACCACATGTCAATTATGTGGCATTGTCTCCCATGCCTTCAGTTGCCAATGTAGATGAGCCTCTCATTGTAAGATCAATCTCTTATGACTTGGATCCAGTAGTTGACATGGTAATCTCTTCAGTAGGGTTATTAGAGCCTGACCTCCTTACCCCTATCGTGGCCCTCGACATGTGTTCTTTCCAGAGTGTGTTTCTTCCATCAAGTGAAGATCTCTTGGAAGCCATGACTGAGTTTTGTCCCTTAACATGGTTTCCTTCTGGAGCATCGTCCTCTTGGAATCCATGATCAAGAAGAGAGTTTTGAGCATGGTTTTCTGATTTCAAGCTCGTTAAAAAATGAAACTAGCTACGAGGATAATTTTTTTTGTACATCTATGTGGAAACCTCGTTCAAAAATGAAACAAAAGTTACGAGCATAGTTCTTTTCTTGTGACAAGATCGTTTTAAAAAATGAAATAGATTTCCCCCTCTTCGATTGAGTCAAGTACTTCGTTACATATACTATTTGAAGCTTCCTTTCCTTCGCCTGTGCCATTGGATGAAACGAAGCTTGGGGGGCAGTGCTTACAACCTCTGGACTCCATGCTAAAGTTACGCTGCTAGCTTCTTAAGCTGAGGGCTAAGTACCAACCATCCTTGGATTATGCGTTGGGAAGCCTCAAGCATACTTTACTCTGGTTCAAGCTTGTATAAAAATGAAACCACCTATCTGAAGCATAGTTTCCTCTGGTTCAAGCTTGTGTAAAAATGAAACTAGGTCCAAGCATAGTTTTGGCTAGTTTTAAGCTTGTGTAAAAATAAAATCTATCCCAAGCATAGTTTTGTTTTGTTTTAAGCTTGCGTAAAAATGGAAACAATCCCGAGCTTAGTCTTTGTTCTTTCTCATGCTCATAAATACCTGAGAATGTAACCGAGTAAAATTTTATCACTTTTTCGGACTCGTAAAGGTTATACGAAAAAGGAACCCCCTGGAATTCCCTTTAAACTCTTTTCAAAAAAGATTGTTGAGCGATCTTGTTCTTTTCATGCTCGTTAAAGTATTTGAAGAAAACTTCTGTTGAGTGATATTTTATCTCTTTTTCGGTCTCATTAGACTACTTTATGAAAAAGGAACACTCTAATCAAGCATGATTAGAAAAAAGTTATGGAATCCTCTTTAAGTTCTTTTCAAACTCCATAAATATGAAAAGACCGTTGAGTTTTCTTTCTTTGGACTCGTAAAACAAACATCGAAAGACCGATATGGGACCAAATCACTCCTTCCTAGGTTTCGTTAAATATACTCTGAGGGACTCATCCGAAGGATGAGCTTACATTTCATGCATATGTTATCCTCTTCAAGCTTGTGTAAAAATAAAGAGGTACTCTCCATAAATAGTGGGGGGAAATTGGGAAAGAAATGTATCTAAACTTGTATTCTATGGAAGAGTCGCCTTTGAACATGACACCCTTTCACTCGCTTTGTGTCTAGGTTGGAAAATCTATTTGTCTCTTGATCATACTCCTTTATAAGATTACAATTTGGTATGCGGTCCTTGTTTTTGAGTCAGTGTTTCCAAGACATTTGTCGTGTCGTCAATATGTTCAAAGAAAAGTTCAACCCAGAAAGCCTTCGATCGCGTCGACCATCCCTGAGTCAGTCCTGAATCACTTGTTACTCTGATATACTTCAAATATGGTTACTTGTTTCGTGTCATTGAAGGGGGATACATTAAGGCCCTTGTGTGACGAGACTTTTCTTGTCAATTTCAACTCATTATCCAGGAATTAGACTTAGAAACTAATTGGAACCTTGGAACTTGCATGCCTCAATGGCAGGTTTCCTCGCTTTTGACAGTGGGTTTTCATTATTGACCCCTGATCGGGAGATTCCACCGAGTGTTCAACTTCATCTCATTAATTCACACCCATTGGATTGTAGTAGTGTACCTTGGGAATCATTGACATTAATGGTGACTTCCCTCGCACTTGTTAATGGTATTCATTAATGACCAGTAATAAAGTGGTTTCTACTATGTTCAACTTCGGCACATGTATTCACATGGTTAGATTCGTACTATAGAGTGGTGGAGATGAAGACCCTGAATCGTGAGATCGGAAGAGCGTCGTGTAGGGAAAAGTGGTGGAGATGAAGACCCTGAATCTTTTCTGACAGATTCAGGTTGCATCGAAGTATATTTAGATTGTACTGTTTCATAGATATGTAGTGTATGTCCCGTGGATATGTTCAAATTTGAGTCTTTAACACATAGATCCACAATGTATTTTTGGTGGCTATGTTCAAATTTGAGTCATATTGGTATGGATCCACAGTGTATATTTTGTGGCTATGACCTATCTTACTTGACATGGATCTTTGCATGTTAGCATTTATGCTTTGAGTCATTTGTATTCTGAGTATGGAAATGCCTACCTCAATGATGAGATATTATTGTATTGTATTTCCTTGTTTATTGGCAGGTTTCTGGCCAACGTGTTCCTTGTTCCCAACACACACTCGAAAAAGTATTTCAACTATCACTATGTTCTAACTTCATAATTTGGGGGGCTCACTGTTACACATTATTTATGTCACCCTTATGAACATTAATGATGTACACCTATCCTTTATCTTTATAAGGATCAATGGCCTGAATCCCTGAAGAAGAATGAAGACACAATTTCCCAGAAAGATGGAAATTATCTTTTCCCTTGTAAAAATTATAAAAAGGGATCATAGCACCTTGATTAGTGTTAAGGATGCAACAATATAGGATCGTCACAGGCTGCACCACATTGGCCCGTGACTTCATCGCAGTTTTCTCAGTGTTAAGGGTGCGATGATTGTTCATATGAAGAAAAAGAGAATCTTCTCGATGCTTCTAGAATAGAAGCTTCAAGGGTGAGTTGGCCTCTGATCGGTTTGGATATAAGTTGCATCCATGATCTCTTGGGATCATCCTAACCTCCTCACCCTATCCTTTTTAGCTTATAAAAGGAGGGGAGTTCTCATGGGGAAAGTTAGCTTTGGAGTTTTTGGAATGGCTAGTTCTTGAATCTTGTAGCTTGGAGTTTTTAGAGCTTGTATGTTGGTTATGAGCTTTGCTTTGTCAAGATAGATTGTGAGTGACTTTCAAATCTACAATATTAGAATCCATGGAGCAGAAGTGTGTGGAAAGCAAGGAACTGTTGGAAGGGACCTTACAACATCAAGGAATTTGTTGTATTCTCCTTTTCATATTTATAATACAGTGATATATTTCTTTCCCATAAAATTGTTCTTATTTTATTGTATGAATCCTTGATCACATACATAGGTTTTGTTGAGTATACATTGTTGCTTTCACTTCCTTGGCTTGTGTATTTTTCTAGGTTCAGCATCCCATAAGCCTTGGAACGGAGTGAGGGTGACACTAGTGAGGAAAAAAGATGTTTAAAAGGTATGTCATTTATCTATTGTTAGTTAATATGGTTGATGATTGAAACTTGGGGAAGGTTTTTTATTTTGTCCTGTTTTGTTATAGATTCAGTGTGAAACTAGGAATATCAATTTGTGTCCGCACTTACCAATTTGTCTGATAACAAAATTGTTGACCATACTGGGGAACAATTTTTTTTCCTAGTTTGTCTTACTTTCTTTTTTTGATTTCCTGAGTTTTATTTTTTGAGTCACTAGGAGATCCAGATTGACTCTTTGATTGTTTAAATTCACTCGAATACCTTCTTGATTTTTTTTTTTCCATTTTTCCTTTGATCATCACACCCTACATTGAGAGACATTGTGATGATCTAGGATAGAGCCACCCTACCTTTTGACATAGTACAAGGTCATCATACTATTTTTGTTCTCTAGCCTGCAATGATCAAGGATCGTCACGCTGTGTTAGTGTACAACTTGCGACGATTGTGAAAAAAATTGATTTTTGATGGTTTTTCTAGCCCGGATCATAAATATGATTTTGGGGTGATTTGTTGGGTCTGATTATAGTCTTCTTGATAGCTTTGAATATTCTTTATCCTATATTTCAAACAAAAAAATTAATTTCTTTCTTTGCATTATATTGGAGGAATCTTTGCATTTGAAGTAGCAAAATTGCATGGTTTTTGGCATTTTTAATCTTGATTTCTTGGCATTTTTAATCTTGAATTTTTGGCATTTTTAATCTTGATTTCTTGGCATTTTTAATCTTGAATTTTTGGCATTTTTGGCTTTTGGCATTTTTTGGGGGCCGAGAATCATGTATTGGTGTATAGTCTCTTAGGATCATTTCTTGAATTTCTTGATATTGATGAGTTTAATAAAACTTTGGGACATTGTGCATCTAGGAATGATAAAAATTTTCTCCTTCTCGTAATATAGCTTTCATCGAAGTGAAATATTTGCATTTTGATTTCTTTGCATTTTTTAGAGTCAGTCAAAACATCATTCAGTCCACGCCATTTTCCTCTTGAGTAAGAACATCCTTAAAATAAGGTGCTTATAAAAATTGATTAGACATATTTATATTTTCTAGTAGCAAACCTACATTAGATTAGTTGTAGGGCTTTGGAATAGGTGTGAAAGATAACTTTCCAAAGCTGCAAACATACAATATTATCTTATGACAGGGAGAGTTAAAATCCACTTGCTACATTTTTTCTTGGGAATACCTTCTAACACAAGGTTCAATCACGAGGTCACATTAAGACTGACAAAGTTACTCACCCTACTTTATTGGTCTTAGAGTAGAGATTGAACGTATTATTGGGGGTCAATTGAGAAGAAAATCTAGTGGGGACATTCTTGATTTGATTTTGGGCTTGGATACCCTGCCTTTGTGCATGGATCAGATTGTCGATTGTTTCCCCATACATCATTGTCGTAATTGTTAACCTTAGTTGCCTATCTCTTTAGGGTCTTTACACAAGGTGACTATGGAGGGGAAAGTCTTCACAGTACCTGGAATTGACGTTGGCCAAACTCATTCGATCTCCTTGGAGGGTATACCCACATTTATGTGTGGGATCTTGCACCAAGATGTAAGTCTGTTATGCAAGTCGTTAACATAACTTTTCCACCTGCTCTATCTCATCCCCTTCTTACATTGTTCTCATGATGTTGGATTTCATTGCCAACTGGTGTGTTCATTATAGGTTTTGTTTGCTTGTTTTCTTCCTAGATTTTTAGCATGTGATGTTTGTTTTCCCTAGCAGACTCTAGGTTGGTTCTGTGTTTAATGGCGTCATTTCCCAGAATTACCAATGAAGGAATCCTTGCTCAAGGGGAACCTTTTGTTTTTCCTTCTTACAGAAACATTGATCCTCCCTACATCACTACTTTGATCCTTCTAGGTCTCATGATTGGATTAATGGTATGGTTTCTTTCCACTCAGGTAATATTTAATGTAGCAAGTTCTTCGGTTTTAAGCAATTCCCCCCAAGAAAATCAACCTCATGTTGATCCTTCACCTTCTTCACTAGTAAGATATTCTTCTCCTTATTCTCTTGCAAGGTCTTCTGTTGTTTGATATTCTTTGTCGAGTGAACGCTCTGAGGCTAGTTACTTGATAGATAAGAAGAATAAGAAAAGGAAGATTAAGAAGAAGAAAAATAAGCAAGGGTCCAAAATTCCAACCATTGCTAAACATGTTGGAAAACCACCATTTGTTATTAATCATGTTGGAAGTGTTGATGATGCCAAGATCACCCAAACAACCCATAAAATCAAGTACCCTTGTAGGATTTTTAAGGGTAGAAATATTTTTAAGGATTTCCTTGGTCTATCCAAGGTTATAGAAGAATGGTATGCACACCCTCACCATCCCATGTTGTCAGCCTCATAACAAAATGTTGATGACATCCCATCAACTAGTCAGGATACCATTGGGCAGAAGAAAAGTAGAGTCAAGTTATCATGTATGTTATGCAGAGGGAGTCATAAAACTCACCTTTTCCCT
>CBVK0102935615.1:0-21223 GCA_900067695.1 Picea abies
AATTGTAACATTGGCTTGGCCCTCTTCCTCCATTCCCCCCTCCTCTGAATCCTCCTCCAACCCCACCTCCCTGGCCTCTTCCAAGTCCTTGGGGGGGTTCATTTATTTTGAATGCGGTCCAGTCTAATATGTCCACAAGCGCATCCAACACTCTACATTGATTTGTAGCATGGGTCGTAGATGTACATAATTCACAGTGTATTGCATTGGGTGAAATTGTGTACTTCTGCATAATAGGACACTACCTCGACACATGCACATGTGTCCTACAATTCTCACAATACTCAGTTGTCTGAGAGGTTTGAGCACCTGGGAAGGTATTGTATAGTCCCTGGTGTATGGAATGGTGGAGTCATAGATACTTGCACAAGTCCTCCCGTTGGTCCTGAAGAGGGTCCCATCAGATTATGAGGAGGTCCCATTCCCCTCATGTGCAAACATTCATTTGCTAGATTTCATTCTGTGTAGCATATTGTGCACCAAACCTAAGGTCATCTTGGTCTTGGTGTGGTTAATTATTGAATATTTTCCATTAGCGCCGATATTTGTCCCTCGATTTGCAACAAATTTACATCTATTGGAGGCCTGGTGATTCTTAGATTCCCTGGATAACCTTCCATGGCCTCGATCCTCATTGATTGTTCCAAGGTGTTTGTTAATGTGGCTATTCGGTATTGCATTAAATGAATTCTTGTGAGAGGCAGTAATCCTTGGATGTACCATTCCCTCTGTTGATCTTCATGGATTGGATGTGCTAGCCTCCCAATAACATCTTTAATTTTTTGTTTGTACTCCTAGGTAGATTCTCCTTCCCTTTGTTGAATCTCCCACAACTCAGAGAGATCTTATTGGTCTGATTGAGGTAGTTTGAATTCAACAATGAACTTCAAATGCACTTGGCCAAGGGTGAACACTTGTCCTTGCACACCTGGTTCAATAGCCTTTATGTACCATTTAAAAGCATGATCCCTCAAGGTAGTCTGAAACTCTACTAAATTGTTTGCATCAAGAGTCCCTCTATATCTCTAGATGGCTTCACATAAGAACCAATGTTGTTCTACATCTTCGTCCCCTTTACCCTAGAATTATGGGAATCGAGTGATCGATCCTCCCTTATTTACAACCATTGGGGGTCTCACTACTCCTATTAAAATGAAACCTAACAGACATGGTTTCCATATACCTAGGGATCCCAATATCCTCCCAACGTTTACAATTACAAATTGATTCTAACTAACTGGATGCAATGGAATAGAACTAGCATAAGTAGGCGATGTAGAATTTACCACGGGTATAGAGGAAACATGGGGGACATGTGATTCGCGGCTGGTTCCATTGAGTTCTGGGAGGGTTTATTTTATTTGGGGGGTCTCTTTCTCTTCCTCAGGAGCAACCTTCTCTTCCTGATTCTCTATGTTTCCTGATATCGGGGTTGAATCTTATTGATATCCTGCAAGGTCTAGACCTGCTTCGTCTTCCCTTTCTTCTCCACATTCTTCTTCTCATCCACCCATCTGGGGAATCCTTCCTCTCTGAACTTCTCTCTACTGTAATCTTAGACTGATTAGTCTTTCTTGTCTTCTTACCTTCCTCAACTCTTCCTTCTTTCTTTCATATTTCCCTCTCGATCAGATTCCTTTCTGCAACACCTCAAACTGCTTCACTTCTTTCTTTACCTCTCCGCTCCATCACTTCTCAACAATGATGACTCTCCTTAAGGCTCCCTCATTTCTTGCATTCGTTTCTTGATCTTACCCCATATTTCAAAGAATCCTTTCCCCTCCTTAGGTCATGATCCTACCCCAAAATCACCCTACCCCAAGCATAGGTGTTCATGATCCTACCCCAAAATCACCCTACCCCAAGCATAGGTGTTTAGGATGTCATCTCAGTAGAGGGAATAGTTATCATCCCCTCATCCATCAACAATACTTTGATCCATAGGGGAATTTCCCTCAACAGTCTGTCATTCGCATCGTTCCTAAAACTTTCTTCCACTTGTGAAAACGATTGGTAATTCTCAACCACAAATTCAACAATGTATCCCTCCAGAGTCGTATTAACCTATAAATCGACTGCTCGCGTGATCTGGTGATACAAGTGATGAAGTGTTGCGATATTATATGTATCTGAAGTAAAGGTCTTCTTGACGTGTTCTTGGAATTCTAGATCTTCTTGGAGCCGATCTATTCAATGGAATAGTTCTTTTAGAAATTTTATCCAGAATATCTCATACTGGTCGCTCAATCTTTCTAAGTAAAAGACAAAATCTCTTGTATCCTTCTTGATTTTACCTCGCAACTCCGCTTCCTTCCATATAAAGGTGTCACAATTGCGTTCCCACCATTGTCGAATATCAGATCTATAGATTCGTGGAAGCATTCTCCTCACATGTTCCCTTTTAAAACACACGTCCCAACAACATAACCATTTTTTTGGCACAAAAGTGTTTAGAATATGGTCCTCCTTAATTTACCAACAAAATGTACCGAAGTAGTCTAGAGCGTTGGCATTTTCATCTTCCCGAGAGGGAAGAAGTCTCACCCGAAGCAAAACCGAGACAAGAAAGAGAGGGAAGGGTAAGGATAATACTTAGACAGACCTCTGAGTTATCAAGATTCATATTAGTCTTGCGCAATATAGATTAAACCTATAATAGTTTTGAACATATCCCAACTAAGAATAAAGAGACAGAGTTGTGTCGCCATTCATAATGAATCAATTGAAGTATATCAAACATAAAGATAATATAGAACAACATTCAATACATTCAAAAGACTAAATACACAAGATATATCCAAAATTTGGGCCTCCAATTATATTAACATATCGGATTCTTCTCATGGCTCGATTCTCATACACAAGTAGTCAGAGGATGCTCCTTATCAGATATGAGACAATGTTATAGTATCTTGCTCCGTTACATCTAGAATGATACAAAGCTATGATACATTGATAGTCTGGTTTTTACCTAGATCTCCAAAACTTATCTATGCTAACAGTATAGACTATTACAACGATGAATCTCTTCACAACATCAATAATAACAACACTCTATCCCAAAACAACAACAACAAGAAGATTTTACAATCCTATCAGTCTCATATATATAATTGGATCTTGAGTTTTCTGGTTGAGAACCCGAGAGTTCTCTCTTCTTCTTGATCTTGTTGCAACTTATTTCCTCAAAATTGATGTTGTGTTGTACTTCCAACCATTTTCTGTTTCTTTCCTTAGTCTGTTGTCTAGCTCTTCAATAGATTGCACAAACTCTATTCTCCAAAATGAAGCTGCAATATGACGTGCACAACTTCTATCCATCAAAACGAAGGGCCCAACAGATTACAACACTAAAGTTGAGCTTGATTTGGTCTTTTCCCAATGAGAGGCTTTTGCATTTAATTCTTGGAGGTGATCATTCTAAGGTTGAATGAAAGAGCAGTGAGGACAAGCCCGATGTACAAAGTTGTGTAAAATAGCTCTGAAATTACTTTTAGTATAATGAGTGGCCCGTCATTTGTTAATGTCCTTTGACTTGAAATTTCCTACATCACTGTCAAAATAAAATTGAATAACGGTTCACTGGGTAATGGACAACCCAAATGGCCATTGTCATTGTATTTTCACCATAATTTAGATCAAAATTCTTCACATGATATTTCACCTTCCCACTACCTCTACACATGGTACATTACAAAGCCTCCTCGCCATTACAAATCCTACACCTCCTTTTGCATACGGCATTGTTTTCCACTTCAAGCCCTATTGAAAAGCTTCCAACTGCAGCTACACCCAAAACAATGGTAAAAATGACATCACAGATGACCATGGGGACGTCGAAGTTGCATAAAGTCGAGTCTCGTAGGTCTTATTTGATATCAAACTCCGTCTCCTTCAATAGGTTGAGAAATCCTAACTCTCGACCATTAATGCACAACAAGTGTTCAAAACCATTGGTATGTATAACGCCATGCAATAAATGGGTATGTATATCGAGAACACTTGCTTGTGCGGCCTGTAAAAAACATATTTCCCAGTTCAACTGGCTTGAAGGAACTGTAATATGGCAATCGTGCACACCTTTCCTTTATACGGTCCCTCTGATCCGAAAGGCCGATCGTCCAAGTCTGGGAACTTTCTTCTTGACATATGGATACTCAATTAAACATTTGGCGTTTGGATTTTGATTGTAATCGGTATTTTTTACAACTGGTAGGCTCAATATTTTAAAATGAGGACAAAAACTCCTACTAGCCCGCTTTGTGAATTCTTTCATGTACATGAAACGTATGTTAAAATTTTTGGCACTTTGGAGTTTCAACTTCAATTAAACTATGTATGTTTGTGTTGACAACTGTGTGCTCAACACAAGGTCTCGACATCTGGTTGCATGAGGGCTTGAACATTTGTTTGGTGCCCCTTTTTTTATTTCTCTGTGTGAATGATAGTCCCACATTGACTAGGAAAAAAATACTCACTATTGTATATATACATGAACGCCTTCAGTTTCCGTTGATTTGTAGTGCACACAAAAAAACCTTTGTGAGCTCGAGTCAAAATAGCCCTATCAAACCAAATGTTTTTCCTATACAATTTTTACCAAATTAATATCCTTGAATATAACCTTGAGAGTCAAAATAGCCCTANNNTACCAAATTAATATCCTTGAATATAACCTTGAGAGTCAAAATAGCCCTATCAAACCAAATGTCTTTTTTGAGAATACAATTTTTACCAAATTCATACAAAATTTAGCATGTGATAACACAAGCCAAAATCTGGAACACATATTTTCTTCCAAATTACCTTTTTGTTACGACCATATACATTGTGAGGTTGCACTAAAGTTTGTTTTGTTTCTTTATTTATTTATGACATTTTTGGCATTATCTAGGAGTTCCGTTTGCACTCCCACATTCTACTCATACATGCTATAGTCTTCAGTCCGATTGACCTACTTTTGTGGTCATTCGGTGGACATTAACAAAATTATCTTATCTTATCTATCTTGAGGACTAGAATTAACCCAATTCTTCAAAAATTTCCACCCCCTTCTCAATTTTGGTAGTCCTTATACATCCCATTTCCTTATAACTATCATTGATTTGAAAAAGTGATTATGATGTCAATAAGTAAAGCTATGTTTTAGAAATTTAGATTGAAGTCCTATCTTGAAATCGCGTCAAAATATGGTCGTCACTTAATCCATAATCCTAGCCTATTCAGCACTTTAACAATGAAGATATTGACAATTTGATGTAACTGACGTTAGTTTCTCTTTCTTTTATTACACCTACAAGCCTTTTAGAGCACATCACCAATAGTTTAGAATGGGTCCAAATTAAGATTGGAACTTACAAAACAGCCTTGAAAAATACCCACAGGAACTAACTTAGAGAAACAAGATGAAACTTGGATGTCATTTCATTCACAAAATTCTTCATGAAAGGAATTTATGCAAGGTTTTCTGAAAATTTGTTCTTTCTAGGGGAATTCAATCCTAAAAGTTAAAACAATTAAAAAAAATTGGCCTACCTGTTGAGACCACAAAGTGCATTAACTAGAAATTGAAGCTAAAGATACTGTCATAATGACTAAAATTCATTATATTCAAAATCTGCAATAGAGAATTGGCATTTCTTTGGAACCGATATAGATATTAGAGACCATATGATTTGCAAGAGATTTTTTGTTATAGTCATAGTCATTGAATTGCATGGAAAGATATTCAGTGGGTCACTAGTATACAAGGAAGTCCAAAAAAAATAAGTTGATTCTCTGTGAGTAAGTCTTGGTTGCTGGTTGAATGGTTGTGTTACCAAATCATGATGTACCAAGTACCTCTATGTGTACAAAGAGGGTCCCCATATTGAATTAGTATCACGAGTGAAGGCAATGATATTGTATACTATGGATTGAAATTGAATAAAACTTTACCTGGGAGAATGACTAAAGCTGTAGTTTTGACCCCTAAGCGTAACCGTGGGTCAGACGTCTATATTGGCTGAAACGTTTACCATGGAAACTCCAAAAAATAACACCAGTAGCATAGAGTAGTACAACCCAGAAATCCTGGCTCCAAATAAGGTTTATACCAGAGCCAACCTTGATCCAGACCCTGTAGCACCCGTGTCTGATCCCAAAAAACTTCTACGTAGGGCAAAGGAACAGGTGCCAGAACCATTCTATTACCTGGACATAAAACTATCCTTACCCAAGGATAGTGTACACAACATCGTCAACCTTGATTTCGATACACTGTTCGAACAAACCCTGTTCAGGTCTAGATAAAAAACTTGCTTGGATGAGATAGTCTTCGATGATAAGAGGTTTCAATATTTCATACCAAAACAATTCCCACAAGCTGTTGTAATCCCCACTCAGAAAATTCCACCAGTTCTAAACCCTCCTAGATTAATGGTTTCCATATTTTCCCCTCTTTCCCTACCAACCCAACTGCATGATTTTCCCCAGAACTATAATCACCTCTTTCCCTACCAACCCAACTGCATGATTTTCCCCAGAACTATAATCAGAGGATTAAGTTATTTGATGCTGAAGGAAATGCCTCTGCCCAAAAGCACTTGAACTGGTTCAATGATTTTTTTGACCTATAAGAGGTCGTTCATGAGGATGCGAAAATGAGATTGTTCATGCATAGTCTTTCAGAGGAGGTCAAGAAGTGGTTTAAGGCCCTTCGAGCAACGAGCATCCTTGATTTCGTAGCATTTGAAACATCATTTCTTGCCAGATGGGGAGAAAAAAAGAATCCTCTGTAACTACTAAACCAATACAACAATATGAAAAGATCTCCATAGGAAATGGTGCAAGAGTTTTTGTCCAGAGTCATGAAGGTCTACAACTCAATCCCCACAGAAGTCCAACTGCCCCCTAGAGTAGTGCAACTTTGATACGCCAATTCCTTTGACAAATATTTTGCCTTGCTAATGAGAGAAATAAGATATGCTACTTTAGGCACTATGATGAGCGACACAATCAAATTCTAAGTAAATATGATGGCATCAGGAAAGATAAAACACAATTTTGACACAAATGGGAAGAATCCCCAAGGCAACGCGCAACCCTCTACTTACATCAAAAACTATTGGGTCCATTACCCAAACCTTTGTGCTATGGGTCTTTCTTCAAGGGTTGACATCAATGACAACCAACCTTAATCAACACAAAGGTGGTCATGGATGAGTTAGGTTTGGAAGTCACTAGACCCTATAAATATATTTTCTCTTTCGACTCAAGAAAGGTGAAGTGTTTGGGTTTTATCAAAGACTTGGTCATGTCATTATCGCAAATTCCATTGAAGAACCTGGTCATGGACTTAGTGGTTTCCGACATTCCCCCAAAATTTGACATGTTGTTATCCAGATGTTGGGCCGCAAAATTAAAGGGAAACTTGCAGATGGACATGTCTTATGCTACCATCCCTATTTTTGGCCAGGAAAGAAGACTGTAAAGAGAAGTGTTGATCAAGTACATGGTGAGTATAAAAACCCAACCAAATAATCACCCTATCTACTCCATTGACACTGAATTCAGTTCCTCTATTTTTTATAATGACTTAAGTTTTGAAGAGGGGAAGCCAACAACTGTTATGACTGTCGAAGACAAGGTCGAGCATCAAGCAGAGGAATGCACAGATCAGAGAAACAGCGCAGAAAAAAAAATGTTAAATATGAGCTTCGATGGATTTGTCAGCAGGGAGGGAGCCGGAGTCGATGTGTGGAACAACCCTCCCAAAGTGGGCACAAAACTCTACTCTTACAAGATTTCCTTTTATTGTACAAATAACATGGACGAATATGAGGCACTGATTTTGGGATTGAGAAATTTAAAGGAATTGGGTGCTAAAAGGATAAGGGTGCATGGATATTTTGAGCTCATCACAAATTAGGTAAAGGGTATATACCAATCAAAACATCCCAGACTGAGAGCATATAGAAATATAGTGTTGGATCTCCTTGAATAGTTTTCATAGTATAATTATTCAGTGATCCCCAGGGGGGAAAATCAAATTGCAGGTGCCCTAGCCACCTCATCTTTGGTTTTCAAAATTCCAATTTTTCCCAATAGAAAGTATTAAATTGAAGTCAAACACAGGCCTGTAGTTCTTGATAACATCAAATATTTCCAAGTGTTTGAAGATGACAAACAGGTCGAGAGGTTCCTCCAAATGAGCGACAAATTCGCTAACGTGAATATTGATGATGAGTGTTTTTGTGAAGAGAATGAAAACATAGTTGTGCACAGTAACAATGACCCCTTTTAGAACCAAATAGTTGGTAGGGATATAGTGTAGCTAAAAAACAACATTATCCCCAAAGGTTTGGTCCCATTAGAAAAGTTGTTTGATGAAAATGATCTGGCCAAAAATCCCAGAATCACTGTGAATTTTGAAGATATCAAGCATTGCAACATCGATACTCAAGAGAAACCTAATATAATCAAACTATCAAATACACTCAATTCGGATATCAAGTAGAGATATATCATCCTCATGAAATATTTCCCTGACGTTTTTGCATGGTGTTATGAATACTTGAAGGTCTATGACACTGGATTAATTCAGCATGTGATTCCCATCAAGGAAGATCAAAAAAAATTCAAGCAAAAGCTGAGATGGATCAACCCTATGTTGCTGCCACTAATTGAAAAGGAGGTGAAGAAACTATTTGATGCCAAAATTATTGTTTCTTTGATATTTTCAAAGTGGGTGGCCAACCTTGTGCCTATAAGGAAGAATAGAGGATAAATAAGGTTATGTGTGGACTTTCGGAACTTGAATAGAGTGTCCCTCAAAGAAAACTACCCACTTCCTAAGATGGAATACATCCTGCAGAAGGTAGTTGCATCCCAGAAAATGTCGATGCTGGATGGTTTTTCTGGTTACAATCAAATCATGGTGCACCCAGACGACCAAGAGAAGACGACCTTTACAACACCGTGGGGTACATTCATGTATGTAAATATGACTTTTGGGCTTAAGAACGCTGGAGAAACTTTTCAAAAGGCCATGGATATAACATTTGTTGAGGAGAAAGAAAAGTTTATTGTGATTTACTTGGACGACATCATGGTGTTTTCTGATTCCAATGAACAACATCTTGAAAATCTAGAGAAGGTTTTCTAGAAATGCAGGAAGTTCGACATCTCCTTAAATCCAAAAAAATCAAATTTTGGGATGCAAGAAGGAAAGTTGTTGGGACACATCATCTCAAAGGAAGGCATAAATATAGACCCCAGCAGGGTGGAAGGGATCCTGAAGATCAACACTCCTCGGAGGAAGAAAGAGGTACAATCTTTCCTTGGAAAGGTGAATTTTCTTAGGAGGTTCATTATGAATATAGATGAAATTATAAAGCACATCACGAGTATGCTCAGAAAATTTAATGAGATAAAATGGACCCCCTAAGCTAGGAAATCGTTTGAAGACATCAAGGTGGCGCTGACCAAAGCTCCCATATTATCCAACCCAGATTTCACAAAGGATTTTATCTTATTCTCCTTCACCTCAGAGCACACCATCGCTAACGTCTTATTATAGAAGAATGAGCATAATTTTGAAAAGCCTATAGCCTATTTCAACATGACATTAAGAGATTCCCAATTGAGGTATGATATCATGGAAAAACAAGCATATGCCTTAGTGAAATCCATCAAGGAATTCATGACTTATACACTGCATTCCCACGTCATTGCTTATGTGCCTAGCAATTCCGTCAAGGATATCTTGACTTAGCCTGACCCTAAGGGGAGAAGAGGTAAATGGATCACATCCATGATGGAATATGACCTCGAAATCAAGCCTACAAAGCTGATTAAGGGTCAGGGGATTGAAAAACTGATGGCGCAGTCGAACTGTGATGTTTTGGGAACAAAATTCATTGTTGATCTATCAGAGAACCCTCAAGAAGAAGAAGAAGTCTCGCAGGTATCTCAGAAATTCATCGATTCACCTTGGTACGCTGACATCATTTATGTGTTGAGAAATTTTCAAGATCCTCCAAGGTTAAGCAAAACCAAGGCTAGGTTTTTGAATTTGAAGGCTGCTAAGTTTTTCATCTTAGATAACTCTCTATATTGGAAAGATCTAGGAGGGATATTGCTAAATTGTTTGCTGGAAGAAGACACAGAACGAGCTATCAAGGAGTTCCACAAAGGGGACTGCGGGGGGCATCATTATTGGAATACCACCACGCATAAAATATCGAGGGCATGATTTCATTAGCCCAATATTTTCATATATGTATACAAGGAAGTTTCTAGTTGCCACGAGTGCCAGATATTCGATGGAAAAAGAAAGATGCAACCTCTGTCGTTGAAACCTATCTCTGTCGAAGCACTGTTCATGCAATGGGGTCTAAAATTGATAGGAGAAATTCATCTTCCATCCTTGGTTCAACATAGATGGATACTAATGGCCACAAACTACTTCACCAAATGGATCGAAGCGGTCCCCAAAAGGCAAGCTACTGACACAGTTATCATATCGTTTCTGTAGACCAATATCTTGTCTAGGTTTGGGTGCCCTGTCAAGATCATCACAGATAATGTAGTAGCGTTCAAGTCCAAGAATATGGAGAAATTTTGTAACGATTACAACATAACCCTGGGACATTCTACGACTTATTACCCATGGGGTAATGGATTGGAAAAATCATCCAAAAAAATCTTAACCAGGATTATTAAAAGGATCCTATAGGACAACAAGAAGGCATGGCATAAGAGGCTTATCTACGCGCTATGGGCTGATAGAATCAATACCAAAAATTCCATCTCTGTATCGCCATTTCATATTGTATACGACATGGAGGCAGTTTTCCCACCTCCCTGGGATTGCCTGCCAAGAGGTTGTTGCAGGAGCAAGAGTCCGAACCAAACAACGCTAAGAGGAGGATAAATCAATTGGTTCACACACAACAAATGAGGGAGCAGGGTTTTAACCGATCATAGCTACACCAAGACAAGATGAAGAATATTTTCGACAAGCACTCTAAGCAGGAGGATTTCAAGGTAAATGATCTGGCGCTGAAGTGGGACGCGAGGAATGAAGACAAAGAGAAGCATGGAAAAGTTGATCATCTTTGGATGGGGCCATTCAATATTATCATGTATCATGGGAACAACACATATCTGCTACAAGAGCTTAATGTGGAACTCACTTGTGGGGGGCCTGTTAATGATAGCTTCCTTAAACATTATCTGGTTTAGTATGGTTTTTTTCAGTTTTCATGTCATTGTAAATAGTCATTTTTAATGTTTTCAAAGAAGACGTTTCGAGTCATTAGTCAGCAGAAAATTGAAGCTCGGAGCGAAGGCCCTAAGTTTATGTTGAGTTTGGTCGCGACTATTTCAAGAAGGTCTAGGGTGAGTCTTTTCCGTTATTTTAGAGTCTACAAAAAAAATGAGACCAATGGTCAGGCACCTGGTCTGCTGTTCTTTTCCACCTCACCGAGAGGATAGAATCCCCGTTGGAGCCAACTGTTAGTGTCGTCATTTTTTCAGTTAGAGTCAGTCCTAGATGAGTCATGTTCCATGTGTCAAAGTGTGTGAGGTCATGTATTGAACAAAAAATGGGTCGAAGTCAGCAAGTGGCCTTTCTGGCCCTTGGATTCGGGAAAGGGCGTCGTTATCAAACATGTGTGAATTATAAAGGTTTTTTCCCAAAAGGTTGGGTCCTGTCAGAAAGAGGTAATTTACGTGCTAGAGGTCGAGGAAAGTTGTTAAATTAAGGGTCACGTCGACATATATAATGACCATCATCACCTCATTATGAAGTCAGTAAGGATAATAAATCACAACGCTCATATCACATATACTATGGATCTCTTATCATCTGTACCTTGCACACTCTGAAGTGTACCCATCGCGTGAGTGTGCTGCGCAAATATTCAGCCTACTTCAAAACTTATCGTCACCATGGATTCAACGTCCTTTGTCATGATTCCATCCCTCATCCATTTGATTATAAATGATAGTCACTCTGCATTTTTTTCTTTTGCCATCCGAATTTATGCGTTGTCTATGATTTTTCCTGCAACTCCTGAGTTTTCTCGCTGTGGGAAAGTTGATTTCCATCAGCTATGTCACAAACCTGGTCAGTCAATATTGTTGCATTTTCTCTGTCTCAAAACATGGTTCAAATTCGGTTGGAGTTTGCCACAAAATAGCCTATTGGGCGACAATTTCTCTCACGATCATCTTTTCATCCTTAGAGTTTTTCCTTGTCACGCCCGAATTTTCTGTCGCACTTCCCTACTATGAAGATTCTATCATTATCATTATCGTAGCATTGACTTGTTCCTGCGCCAAGATTCTTAATGGCGCCTGGGGGTCGTGCAGTGAATTCCTAAAGTCATTTCCGCTCGTCGTGCAAAGTTTCCACCACTACCACTCCAACAATTCTCGGCGAAGAATATCATTCTCCATTTTCCGAGCAAAGAGGGTGTCATATTTCGTTACTGCGCACACAAAACAAACACACATTGCATCATGACAACATCCCAAGACAAAAGGAGGAGGGCACAAAGTGGAAGAGCTGTGAGGCCTGAGCCTCAAGACTTGGAGTTAATCAATGAAGATCCAAATGTCAAGGCATCTTTTGAATAGGTCGAATGAATGCACTATTGCAATAATATCCAAGGATACAATGTGAAACTGATGGAACATTTCACGCTTAGATTCAATGGGTTCCACGTGGTTATTGCATGAATCACATTCTAGGTGACAGAGGAAAACTTGTCATCCACGACGTAGATACCTCCGCACGGTGAAAGGTGGTTTAAGGGCATGTTGTTGGATGTGCTATGCTATGAAGAATTCATCAAACCAAACTGTGTGAACGGAAAAATTGGAACTGGTGTTCCAAGTCGGTATCTACGGGAGCCTTTTCAAAAAATCCTAAAGGTGATTAGAAAGTATTTCACTGTGAAAGAAGTTCTGATAGAATATACCCGCATCACGTTAGGCTATTGATGCATTTCACCGGGAGGAGACCTTACTTTCTTCTTGCACCAAAGTCTAGGAGGAATGGCGGACAACGTCCAGGATGAAGCAAACTAGCCGAAGAAGAAGTTATCTCATATCTCATTAATCAAGTTGTTGATAGTTGAGGAATTGAAGTGTTTGGGAAAGGACTGAGACTCATTTATGTGTTCAGCCGACATTCCTAAGGACCCCAAAGGAGATCCTTGTCTACCCACGGGAGGAACAACATCTCACAGAGCGGAGGTAGGAATAGGAGCAGTTGCAAGAAAAGGAAAGAAAGTGGAATTCTCGTCACCCCAACAGAAAGTACCCCAAAAAAGAGGCAGGCCAAGGAAGAACAAGGAGCCCAAGGATGCCCAATCTCGAAAAGAACCGCATGGCTAGTGTTTTGTTGAGAAGTTACTCATATGTGTTGTTTGGCTAGAACTTGTCGAGGGTTCAATCCAGGAAATCTGTGATAGACGGAGAAGGTTGGGCACTGAAATCATGGATGTTCTGGAGCCATCACAATAGCTAAAGCAAGCTCAACTCGCTATTGCTGAGTTGTACCAAGAGAACCGAGAGTTAAGAAAGAAATTAGCAGAAAGGACTATCAAAACGTCAACGTCGCAAAACTAAGAAGGGAATGCAAATTGGCTCAAGAAACAACTCAGGGAAGTGCACAACATGATCATCCAGCTATGCGAGGAACAAAGAATGTCAAAGGAGAGAATCGCAGAGCACTTCAATGAATGTGGACCGACCATGGAAAATGTTTGCGCAGATATGGCTAGTGCTCAAACGAAACTAAAGGGGAACACAGTCTTGCGAAGACAGGTAAAGAATATGAAAATGTGCAACTGGTCTCTCAGGAAGACACTTAGAGTATCAAGACTGCAGATGAGGCCAGAAACATTATTGACCCGACCCCGTTTTCGTCTTTTTGAAGGTGGCACAAAATTCCTCTCTCCTTGTGTCTTGTTTCCTACCGAGAAGCAAGGAATCTAACGGGTATCCGCGCGGTGGATATACATCGTGTAGATGCTGAAAACCCACCTTTCGAAAAGGAAAAGTGTAGGCGAAACACACAACAGTTTTGAAGGAGATGTCTTAACCGTCGTCACCATCTGGAAATAATGGCAGGGAATAACTAGAGCCGAAATTATAGAAGTATTAGTTTGGAGCGTGGTAGCCCAAGGGGCGCATCGTTTTATATATATTGCATCTCTTCAATGTAAGCCAGCTTGGTTGGGAAAGTAGTGTATACAATTGACTGTTGAATGTAACTTTTGAGCCCGATCGAAATATAATGCAAAGGTATTGAGACTTTGATGAAAAGATTCTAATGGTGGTGGTTTGATGTATTGTGATCTCTCCTATGTATGTACTTCCTATTTTCTATATATCCATGTCTCTATTATGTTTAGATCAGAACACTTAATAAGTCTAGAATTCATCACGCGGTGCTTTAGACTTCGCCATTTAAACTCCTGTGTTTTCTTTTAAGTAATTTATAATTCATCTCCAATGGTGCTCTGAGTTTCTTTATGTACTTTTTCTCCCGCCACACACAACGAATTTTGAACTGAAAGACCATCACCTTCTTAGCCTTTATCCTCTCAAGTTTTACTTACCAAGTCATTTATTTCTCTCGCTTTCAGGAATTTGACTCCATGGCCCAAGGTTATGTATTTCCATGTCAATAGAACCAACAACATTTCACGAACACAATAAACTTAGCAGACAAATTCAAATCCATTATATTTTAGAGACTAAGTCTCAGAGAGAGCCCTCTCTAGGTCAGAAAGGCTAGTTTCTGGTATTAAAGTTGATATGTAGGTTATCTCTGTCATTTGTTTTCTCAGCCAAACAAATTTACAGAGTGTTGACAGGTTGAATGAAAGAGCACTGAGGACAAGCTTGATGTACAAAGTGGTGTAAAACAACTCTGTAATTACTTTTAGTATAATGAGTGGCCTGCCATTTGTTAATGACCTATGACTTGAAATTTCTTGCATCACTGTCAAAATAAACTTGAATAATAGTTCGCTGGGTAATGGAAAACCCAAATGGCCATTGGCATTGCCTTTTCACCATCATTTAGCTCAAAATTCTTAACATGATATTTCACCTTCC
Organism: Picea abies; assembly: GCA_900067695.1. NCBI lineage: Eukaryota > Viridiplantae > Streptophyta > Pinopsida > Pinales > Pinaceae > Picea > Picea abies. The sequence goes on from CBVK0102935615.1 coordinate 15,118, forward strand.
CACTACCTCTACACATGGTACATTGCAAAGCCTCCTCGCCATTACAAGTCCTACACCTCCTTTTGCATACGACATTGTTTTCCACTTCAAGGCCTATTGAAAAGCTTCCAACTGCAACTACGCCCAAAACAATGGTAAAAATGACATCACAGATGACCATGGGGACGCTGAAGTTGCATAAAGCCGAGTCTCGTAGGTCTTATTTGATATCAAACACCGTCTCCTGCACTAGGTTGAGAAATCCTAACTCTCGACCATTAATGCACAACATGTGTTCAAAACCATTTGTATGTATGACGCCATGCAATAAACATATTTCCCAGTATATCGAGAACACTTGCTTGTGCGGCCAGTAAGAAACATATTTCCCAGTTCAACTGGCTTGAAGGCACTGTAATATGGAAATTGTGCACACCTTTCCTTTATTCGGTCCCTCTGATCCGAAAGGTCGATCGTCCAAGTTTGGGAACTTTCTTCTTGACATATGGATACTCAATTAAACATTTGGAATTTGGATTTTGATTGTAATCGGTATTTTTTACCTCAATATTTTAAAATGAGGACAAAAACTCCTGCTAGCCCGCTTTGTGAATTCTTGCATGTACACGGCACTTATGTTCAAACATTTGGCACTTTGGAGTTTCAACTTCAGTTAAACTATGTATGTTTGTGTTGACAACTGTGTGCTTGACACAATATCTCGACATCAGGTTGCGAGAGGGTTTGAACATTTGTTTGGTGCCCCTTTTTTTTATTTCTCTGTGTGAATGATAGTCCCACATCGACTAGGAAAAAAATATTCACTATTGTATATATACATGAACACCTCCAACCTCTCTTGATTGGAGTACACAGAAAACAACCTTTGTGGACTCCTCCCTTTGGTGGTTTGGCGATTGGTATTGCTTTGGTGCCTATCTTCTGGACTTGGAGTTTGAGCTTATTGTCCAATATTTTTTAATACAAATTTAAAATATCCCTGTATATAACACTAAGAATCAAAATAGCCTTATCAAACAAAATTTGGACTTGGAGATTGAGCTTAATATCCAATATTTTTTAATACAAATTTAAAATATCCCTGTAGTTTTATCAAACTAATTTATCAAAATAGCCTTATCAAACAAAATTTGGACTTGGAGATTGAGCTTAATATCCAATATTTTTTAATACAAATTTAAAATATCCCTGTAGTTTTATCAAACTAATTTTTTTTTACCTGAGAATACAATTTTTACCAAATTCATAAAAAATATAGCATGTGATAACACAAGCCAAAATTTAAAATATCCCTGTAGTTTTATCAAACTAATTTTTTTTACCTGAGAATACAATTTTTACCAAATTCATAAAAAATTTAGCATGTGATAACACAAGCCAAAATCTGGAACACATATTTTCTTCCACATTACCTTTTTGTTACGGCCATATACATTGTGAGGTTGTACTAAAGTTTGTTTTCTTTCTTTCTTTCTTTATGCCATTTTCATAATTATCTAGGAGATGCGTTTGCACTCCCACATTGTACTCATACATGCTATAGTCTTCAGTGTGATTGACCTACTTTTGTGGTCATTCGGTGGACATTAATAAAATTATCTTATCTTATCTATCTCGAGGACTGGAATTAATCCAATTCTTCAAAAGTTTCCACCCCCTTCTCAATTTTGGTAGTTCTTATACATCCCATTTCCTTATAAGTGTCATTGATTTGACAAAGTGATTATGATGTCCATAAGTAAATCCATGTTTTAGAAATTTAGATTGAAGTTCTATCTTGAAATCATGTCAAAATATGGTTTGCACTTCATCCATAATCCTAGTATATTCATCCCTTTAACAATGAAGATATTGCCAGTTTGATATAATCGACGTTAGTTTCCCTTTCTTTTATTACACATACAAGTCTCCTGGAGCACATCACCAATAGTTTAGAATGGGTCCAAATTAAGAATGGAACTTACAAAACAGGACATTAATAAAATTATCTTATCTTATCTATCTCGAGGACTGGAATTAATCCAATTCTTCAAAAGTTTCCACCCCCTTCTCAATTTTGGTAGTTCTTATACATCCCATTTCCTTATAAGTGTCATTGATTTGACAAAGTGATTATGATGTCCATAAGTAAATCCATGTTTTAGAAATTTAGATTGAAGTTCTATCTTGAAATCATGTCAAAATATGGTTTGCACTTCATCCATAATCCTAGTATATTCATCCCTTTAACAATGAAGATATTGCCAGTTTGATATAATCGACGTTAGTTTCCCTTTCTTTTATTACACATACAAGTCTCCTGGAGCACATCACCAATAGTTTAGAATGGGTCCAAATTAAGAATGGAACTTACAAAACACCCTTGAAAAATACCCGCAAGAACTAACTTAGAGAAACAAGATGAAACCTGGATGTCATTTCATTCACAAAATTCTTCATGAAAGAAGTTTATGCAAAGTTTTCTGAAAAGTTGTTCTTTATAGGGGAATTCAATCCTAAAAGTTAAAACAATTAAAAAACATTGGCCTACCTGTTGAGACCACAAAGTGCATTGACTGGAAATTGAAGCTAAAGATACTGTCATATTGACTAAAATTCATTATAGTCAAAAGATGCAGTAGAGAACTGGCATCTCTTTGGAACCGATATAGATATTAGAGACCATATGATCTACAAGAGATTTTTTTTTATAGTCATAGTCGATGAATTGCACGGAAAGATCTTCAGTGGGTCACTAGTATAAAAGGAAGTCCAAAACAAATAAGTTGATTCTCTGTGAGCAAGTCCTGGTTGCTAGTTGAACGGTTGTGTTACCAAATCATGATATACCAAGGACCTCTATGTATACAAAGAGGGTCCCCATATTGAATTAGCATCATGAGTGAAGGCAACACTATTGTATACTATGGATCATGCGTCCATGTCTATTGACCACATGCACACTTAGTTGAAATACAAAAAACAATTTAATTCCTTGTTAGCAAGTCCTAATTATTGGTTGAGCAGTTGCGTTCCCAAATAAAAATGTACCAAGGACCTCTATGTGTACAAAGAGGGTCCCCATCTTGAATTAGCATAATGAGTGAAGGCAACATTATTGTATATTATGCATCATGTGTCCATATTTGTTGACCACATGCACATAACAATACATGGATACTTAGTTGAATGAGCAGTTCATGACATTCTCATTGTCTTTGTGAATGATGTTGTGATGGGTGTTCCTTTCTCTTATTTTTTAAAGCCACACACACATCATTTCTTGATTTACTTTGTCTCATTATCACATCCAAATTCTCAACTTCAGATGGATCCATATTTAACAACTTCAAGGTGTTTCCTTGCTATTTTGTGTTTTTCTAAGACATTCTTGAATTTATCATATTTTAGCCATATTGTATTCAATATTTTGAGAATTTTTATTTCGTATTAGATATTTAATCATGTTGGGTCGTCACATTGATATCTTAGTAATCAGGGTAACATTTTCTAACATTGATGCCATTCCTTGTAGGGAGAACAATTTAAACGTTTGTGTATTATGTCTAATGAAGCATCTGTCTCTCTACTTGTTGGAGAGAAGTATACTATTTTTTTCCCTTATTTTTTGTGTAAGGAGGTTCACATCTTATGTGAATTAAGTATTTACATTTTGATTTTGCAGGTCGAATGATGCAATGGTTTCTAGGCCTAAGAAAGTTGAGGTGTCTAAGCTGCCAATATACATTAACACTTGTGTTGTACTTGTTGATATTTATCCTATTACAAAGCGTGGTGACGAGCTTAAAATACTTAACTCCAAAGACAAGTTTAAGGTTCTATTCCAAATCACATATTTCTTTTAATATTCTATATAATGTTGAATAATACTTTATTTCATCTTTTAAAATTGTTTTTATTTAGTTATCAATATATCATATATGTGAAGATGTGATTTTGCATGATTTTGTGTCATAGGTGTTGATGTTTGGACAACATTGGGAAAACATTCTCTTAGAATAATAATTAATAATATGATTATTGATTATGAAATATCATATATAATAAAGTAAATAATAACAATAAATAGTTATTGATTATTTAAGGGATACATCCTTTCATGAATAGTCACCGTCACCATATGTTCCCTATATATGAAACACTAATCATTGTAATAACATATCGTTTATATCTTATATGAAGAAAAATAACATCATATCAGAACGATACTGGGCTTGACTCACTCATAGGAAGGCCCAAGGAAATTGAAAGGAAATGAGATTTTTTGCTAATTTTATTTTCAGGGCCACTCGACTGCTTGTATTTTTGTGACTGTCAGTAATAGATATGCATATGGCCAAAGCATTCATAATCCATTTGATATCTATTGCATTGTTTGTTCAGTGGAATGCCAGGGATATGTACGCTGCTCCAAGTCCCTTGAATTCGGTAATATAGGCCCCTCCACTGCCGTTTAGAGTGGTCTAGATGACCAGACCCACAAAGAAAGATAAATGTTACAAGAAATCCAGATGTTCTGGGACAACCCTTCAATGTCCTAAGGAGTGTTCTGAACGGAACACAACATATCAAATTGCTAAGGTATGTTTCGTTGATTGTGGCCCCAATTTTGAAGCAACCTGCAGAACCCGCAAATCTATCTGTGAAGGAGTTGGAGCGATGTGCTACGGTTTCGAAGGAGATGGTGTGATTTCTACTTCCATGTTTGGAAAGTCGCATATGAAGTCTGTGTTGATGAAGGGAAGGAAGTTGGATGGGTCCCATCAGTTTTCAAATCTTGGACAGCTCGAGACCCTGCTGGTTGATGCACACAAGGCGTTCAATCTTGACAGCTCACGATTGACCGGAGGACTACTGGCATATGATATCTCTGCAGAACAACATAAAGAACATTTTTGGCTATCTGTCCAGAACATAATACAACTTAAGAGGAACATTGTTGGCATGTATGTTCATGCATTACAGCCTCTCCATTGTCCAAATGCCCTCACATTCCTAACGAATATCAATGGAAATTTCCAGTATGCATGCTCTGTCCTGATGGGAAAAGTATTAAGCTATTCTACATAATCGTAGTTATCTTTATGATCATTACTCTTCCTGGACATATTTTCAACGCTATTATGTGCAATCCCTCTAACTATAGGGAAGGCAATAAGTTTGAGAGAAATCTGAATACAATGTTGAATAGGCTTGTTCAAGCCACGTAATATTTTAAGCAGTCAAGACTTGAAGATGACAACAGTGATTGTAGTAGGCATTGGGAAGCAAAAAAACTGGCAGCAAGGGTCATTATCCTTGATACAAGAACCCTTATTTCTTTGAAGGACCAGGTTAGTGGACAATGAGACCACATACCATACTAGAGTCAAAGCATTGTGAAAACAATAAGAGTGAGTTAGTTGGCTCATGCAGAGAAGCAAACATGGAGGGAAAGACCTTCCAACATAATGTCAAGGAGAAACATTACCAGACATAATGCTCAAAGATAGGAAATATCTAGGAGATCATACTAGATAGCAGAGACAATTCCAGTGTATGTGGTGGCACTCCCAAAGAGGGAGGCGGTACTACATCCAGAGGGAGTAGAGATTGAGGTACCTCCAAAGAAGGAGGAAGAGCCACCTTCAATATCAGAGGTAGTAGAGATAGAGGAGGAGTCACCTCCAGCTCCAGAGGGAGAAGTTATTGAGCCACTCTCAGTTCCAGATAGAGAAACTATAGAGGAAGCAATTGCAGAGAGAGAGTGGAGGATCCAGTTCCATAGAGAGCATCCCTAGAGGAGGGTAGTTGCTGATAGAGTAGAGAATTTACTCTCAGTTTCAGTGTTTAACAGTTACAGATTCCTAGAGGGAAGTATGTAGTAACTTCCAAATGGATCTATAAGATCAAACACATAGTTGATGGGAGCATCGAGAGGCACAAAATGATATAGGTTGCTAGAGGATTCTCTCATATGGAGGGAATAGATTATGAGGAGACATTTTCTCTTGTTGCTCGATACACTTCTATCTGGATGATTATTTTCCCTGCAACATCCATGGGTTGGAGAGTACATCAGATGGATGTAAAGACAAACTTTCTTAATGGAGAGATTGAGGAAGAA